>CAIGRQ010170569.1:0-12358 GCA_903798375.1 Fraxinus sp. D2006-0159 | reverse complement strand
ACCAAATTTATTGTTACAAGTGAGAAAATGATAGCATATTTAAAAATATTTTTTTGTTAATAATTTGTAAACTCAGTCAAACGTGTTGTGAATAAATAATTATTTGCATTAATTAAGGAAAAAAGACTTTCAAATTTGAAGTCACTTTCACTTTCTTTTGTAGATTAATTATGGGGAAAAAAAAGCCGTCCTTAATTGTGAATAATGACTTGGCCAACCAATTAAAAAACTACATACAGCTGACTAATCACATCAATACATTTTCTTTTTCATCTTGGGTCTTAGCTATCAATCGCTTTAATACTCCAGAGAAAAAGAAAAATATTAAAAATTTAACTCGTTGATTGATACTACATAAGCAAGCAGTTACACCACAGATCTAGGAAGAGAAACAAATTTAAGATATATAGATATATATACACACACGTGTAGAGAGAGAGGGGAGTGGTTTAAGAGTACAGAGTGTAGAAAAGGAGGTCTTTTTTCTACGACCCAGGAAAACCCTAGCCCTTTGTGCATTGTTGAAATCTGGATCAGTTTCAGTGAATCCATCTTCTAATTTACTAGGAAATGTGACCCAGATCTGGGAAAAGTACCATTTGTTCTCGTGTTGCAGGTTTTGAGTAAAGGAAAGATTTTTTAAAGAGGAAAGCAGAGGTGGGCTTTTTTTGATACTTTACTGGTATTTTGAATTTTGAAGGTTCGATAGTCAAAATGAAAATTATATTTTTTGTTGCTGTGTCTTGACGAATGAATTAATAATTTTTAATTATTTTTAGGGGAATGAAATTTGGAAAGGATTTTTTGCTGGAATATTTTGGTGTGTGAGGCAGAAAAGAAGGAATCTTTGTATTGTCTTGGAATTGAAATTACTAGGATTTTCCGAGGCATATTATGTGCCCCTTTTGACATAGAATTAACTGCGATTATGGTATTTTGTTTGATGTTGTTAGGGAACTTGAACATAGGGTTTAGAGAATATTTTGTACTATAGTGAGCAAAAGGACCTGTGCCTTTGTATACGATTGGTTGAATTTAAGAGGTTCATTACTGTTAATCTTCTGTGGTTACCTGTGTAGATTTGAGCTGGAGTGGTTGGGGGTGCCTGGAGGCGTCACTATGTCGTCCTTGAGTCGGGAACTGGTTTTCTTAATCCTGCAGTTCTTGGACGAAGAAAAGTTCAAGGAGACAGTACATAAGTAAGTCCTTTTGTTGGTCTATGCCATATCTTTATTTGTTACTTTCTTGCGAAAGCTGAATTAATTATGCACTTGCTAATGAAATGTAATTAGTGCATAGAGAGTAAAACATGAGTTATGAGCTTTGCTTTGTGCGAGACTTGGCTGAAGGTAATAAGTTTTAACATGAAATATACACGTCGTTTGTTTAATCTCTTTCTTTCTCCTAGGCAAAAAAGCATAAATAATTAAAGATAGATGGTATCTTTATTTGTTTTTCAGTTTTCCAGGTCATAAAAACTAAGTAATTATCAAGAAAAAACTGAAACACCTATTGCATGATTAGTTTTTGGTTTGTCAAGTAAATTTAGTCATTGCTATCGTTCTCTATTGATATTGGAATACATTTTAAATATGTACATAGGTTGGAGCAAGAATCTGGTTTCTTCTTCAATATGAAGTACTTTGAGGACCAAATTCAAGCAGGTGCATGGGACGAAGTTGAACGCTATTTAAGTGGATTCACGAAGGTTGAGGATAACCGCTATTCGATGAAAATTTTCTTTGAAATAAGAAAGCAAAAATATCTTGAAGCTCTAGATAGGTAAGTTTTGTCTCGAGTAACCTGTCGATCTCTGGCCGTTGATATTTGTTATTGTTAACTATGTGTAATACTTTTCAGACAAGACCGAGCAAAAGCTGTTGATATTCTTGTGAAGGATCTGAAGGTGTTTGCATCTTTCAATGAAGATCTTTTTAAGGAGATCACCCAGCTTCTAACTCTTGACAATTTTAGGTA
Source organism: Fraxinus sp. D2006-0159 (assembly GCA_903798375.1). NCBI lineage: Eukaryota > Viridiplantae > Streptophyta > Magnoliopsida > Lamiales > Oleaceae > Fraxinus > Fraxinus sp. D2006-0159. The sequence goes on along the minus strand of CAIGRQ010170569.1, from coordinate 10,381 downwards.
TCAAAGACGTAGATGATTAGTTGTAGTGTAGCTTTTGATCTTATTAGTAATTCATTCGTTCTATTCTTGTTTAAAATGTCTCTAGGCAGAACGAGCAGCTCTCCAAATACGGGGACACAAAGTCAGCACGAAATATTATGCTGGTTGAATTAAAAAAGCTCATAGAAGCAAATCCATTATTTCGTGACAAGCTCACCTTGCCTTCTTTCAAAGCTTCACGCTTGAGGACATTAATCAATCAAAGGTTAGCTAGTATTCATAAATAGAATTTGATTTGATGAGCTGAACGACTCTCTCTTTCTCTCTGTATGTGTGTTGCATCCACATGATTGTGTGTCTGTAATATCTACATATGGTTGTTATTGACATTGCTTTTACAATTGGTTCTCTTTAAGTTTAGCTTTGTCAAATTTTCTTTTACTCGCATTGCAGTCTAAACTGGCAGCATCAACTTTGCAAGAATCCTCGTCCAAACCCAGATATAAAAACACTTTTTATGGATCACACTTGTGCTTCTACTAATGGCACTCGTGCACCTACTCCTAGTAATAACCCTCTTGCTGGACCAATTCCCAAGCCTGGTGTTTTTCCTCCTCTCGGAGCTCATGGTGTAAGTTGTGCACTTATTTTTGCCTGCAAACCTTTGATTTCATTTTTTGCATCTTACTTGCTCTAAAATTCTGACTGCAGCCATTCCAGCCAATTGTTTCTCCTCCAACTGCCATTGCTGGTTGGATGTCGAGTGCTACACCTTCAATTCCTCATGCTGCTGTTGCTGCAGGTCCTCCTGGCCTTGTTCAGGCTCCAAGTTCTGGTCAGTTGTTTAATTGTAAGATTGACTTGGATCAATTGTTAAGAGTTTAGTGCCTTTTTTGAGTTTTTTTTTGTTACTAATATTATCTTTGTCCTGTTTTAATCCTCAGCTGCATTTCTGAAACATCCAAGGACTCCTCCAGGTGGTCCTGGAATGGATTATCAAACTGCTGATTCGGAACATTTAATGAAACGCATTCGCGCTGGCCAATCAGATGAGGTGTGGAGGATTAACCAATTCCCTTGCTTCTTCCTCCAATTATTGCCTGACTATCAATATTGATTCTTTATAATTCTTCACCTCCATATTTACACACAGTGCTATATTTTTCTAGGTGTCCTTTCCCGGTTCATCTCATCCTCCCAATATTTATTCTCCAGACGACCTTCCTAAAACTGTTGTACGGAACCTTAGCCAAGGATCTAATGTTATGAGCATGGACTTCCATCCTCAACAACAGACTGTTCTTCTAGGTTGATCCTTGATTGATTTTTATCATTTTGCTTCTGCTTTTTAACTGCTCAAAATTTCTGATTGAGTTGTATTTTTGGGCGAGACAATCATCTAGATCATGTAATTTTATAGAGGAGAAATTCATGCTGTTCATCTCTGATACATGACCGCCGATTATCTACTTTGTAGTTGGAACAAATGTTGGTGACATTAGCATTTGGGAAGTTGGTTCCCGAGATAGGCTAGCACTGAAAAACTTCAAGGTTTGGGATATATCAGCTTGTTCAATGCCATTCCAAGTGAGTATTTTCTTGAATCTTTAAGTTCCTCACTCCTTTGCTATTTTTTAATTAAAATATGTGGTGTAAATCCTTGCTTGACTACCATTCAGACAACATTAGTTAAAGATGCCACCATATCTGTTAATCGATGCATATGGGGTCCCGATGGATCTATACTCGGTAAGGAAAACCATCTTTCAGCCTTTGAATTACAATCAATTGATGCATTATTACTGGTCTTTATACCATTGCTTTTGAAGGTGTTGCTTTTTCGAAGCACATTGTTCAGATATATACGTACAATCCATCTGGAGAATTAATACAACACTTAGAGGTAAGAATTACATTGTTCTTCTCTGACCCTCTAACCTCTCTCCTCTCTCTCTCTCTCCCCCGACAATCATATGAAGTTTCAAGCGTGGATGTCTTTTTCCATGCAGATTGATGCTCATATTGGTGGTGTTAATGATATTGCCTTTGCTCATCCTAATAAGCAGCTATGCATAGTTACATGTGGTGACGACAAGACAATTAAGGTATATCTATTTGACCTCGATACAGTTTTGTAGCATGTCACTTCTTAGTTTTTAAGTGGATTATTGTGTTACAGGTGTGGGATGCTGTTGCCGGTCGCAAGCAGTATACATTTGAAGGTCATGAAGCTCCTGTATATTCTGTCTGTCCTCACTATAAAGAGAATATTCAGGTAAATGTGCTCACAAGTAGAATTTCTGTGTACTTTTCTATTACTGATGTCTGCATGAACTTCCTAGGCTTAGCTTAAATTATATAAATTGATGACATGAGAAATAGCAATCTGGTTCTATTTTTATCTGCAGTTTATCTTCTCTACTGCCATTGATGGAAAAATAAAAGCATGGCTTTATGATTCCTTGGGATCAAGAGTAGATTATGATGCCCCTGGACTATGGTGCACGACAATGGCATACAGTGCTGATGGAACCAGGTCTGTTCAAAATCCGTTTCTGGTTACTCTCTTTTGTTGGGATGGTCTCATCTGATGATGTAGATAGCTTCATTTTGTTGGATTGATCCTGTGGGGTAAAATTTATTATTTGCCTCACTCGTATCCTGAGCAACTTCAAACTTGTTTGCAATAGATGATGTACACATTAAATTTAGTCTTTTGGTAATACTAGCAGGCAATAAAATATCTTGAAATTTATGTAAAGTTAGTAAGTATAAAGCCAATATGTGTGTGAAATGTACTTTTGACTATTTAAAAGAGCTTTTGAAACTGCTGGTCTTCTAAGAAAAAGCCTGCTCATGTTATGGGTTACTTCCATAATTAAAAAGCTCATTCATGGGACCAAGTGTTGCATCACACAAAATATGGTATTTTGTCAGATAACGTTCCTCTGTAGCATCACAATGAGGAGTTGAAAGGTAGGGCTAGAACTACTAAACAGCTATAGTACTCTGATGACGTTCTTCGTTGAAAACATAATGGAAGAATGGGGCCAATGCATTGGATTGCATTTTCTTTTTGCTGTGGAAAATGTTTAGAATTAATGATACCTCATGTAGCTGGCATTCATGACGGAGGTCACACGAATAAGGGTTCAGGCCATGAAGAAGGGCTAAAGGTTTAAAATAAAGGTGTAGGTGGGCATATCCATGTTTGGGCAGGAAGGAAAAGTTTTAACAGTTTAGAATTGACTGCCCTTGAATAGAAGTTGCAGTTACTGAATATAGTCTGGTAAGCGTTCCCCAGAAATTTATTTATGTGGAAACTCATAAAAGTACGACATCTTTGAATCAGAATTCAGATGATATTTCATATTCACGAGCTCAAAGGATGAAGAATCCAGGACCTATATCACTGGAATTAGTTCATCTAACTTCAGGATCAATTTTGTACAACCACGAGTAATTAAAATTTTAAAAAAATTTAGGAGCATTAAAACCAAATTTCAAAATTGATAATCCTAAACACTGATGACTGCGCTAAAAGATTAGTCAACTTTCTGAGTAAAGCAATGGTAGTGCTGAACCAAACATAAATTGACATTTGGGTGCGGCCGGATTTATGCCAACAGTTGCTATAATTTAGCGATGTCAGTTGTTTCTTTATGTGAATTTGTGATGTTTATTAACCGAGTTGCTTCTGTAGGCTAACTCCATGTGAAATATGCTCTAATTGAGTAATTGTAACAAAATAGAACCAGTACAAGTAAACGAATGGTGATGGAAATTGAGAGACGGAGCAACAACTTTCATGCATAAATTTGACCAGGTGTAAGTAATGATAATAAAACCGGGAGTCTCCTGTGTAAACAGTCTTGAGACAATTTTAACAATGTTATGTCATTAAAAACGAGCTCTTTATGCAAAAAAAGCTCCTTAGTGACATGGATCATTTGGTTATTGTAACTTGAAAGTGTTTTGCTAACTGAGTACTCGATTTTTCTTCTTTTTATATTAAGATTTTAGCTGCTCAGGCTTAGTGGTTTAGTGACTTATGGCCCCTGGAGGTGATATATACACATTTCCTTACAGAAGTGTAATATTGTGACCGAAGAATCTTGGAGTTGACTTGCATGTTTTTTTGTTTGCTGGCAAACTCATCCAGAAAATTCATTATTCTCTAGTTCAAATAATGTTAACATCGTTGCCCTGGTATCTCGTGTGAGAAGACGGTTTTCTTGGGAGTTAGATACGTGATTGTCATTCTTTTATCTCATATTCCTTTTCAGACTATTCTCTTGTGGAACAAGCAAAGAAGGCGAATCCCACCTTGTTGAGTGGAATGAGAGCGAAGGAGCCATCAGGAGGACATATTCTGGTTTTCGGAAACGTTCATTAGGTGTAGTGCAATTCGACACAACAAGAAATCATTTCTTAGCTGCTGGCGATGAATTTCAGATAAAGTTTTGGGACATGGACAATACCAACATGCTTACTTTCACTGACGCTGATGGTGGATTGCCTGTTAGTATCTCTACTATATAAAGCCCCTACTTCTTGATACACTTGTCTTGAATGTTTGGAATTCCTAAAGTTGCTCTGTAATTTTATTTCCATTGCAGGCTAGCCCCAGATTAAGATTTAATAAGGAAGGGTCACTCCTTGCCATTACAACTAGCGACAATGGAATTAAGATCTTAGCAAATAATGATGGGCAGCGCATGCTGAGAATGCTAGAGAGCAGAGCATTTGATGGGGCTCGAGGTCTTTCAGAATCAGTCAATGTCAAAGTAGTTTTCGCATTTTCTTTTATAGTCTGTTTTATTTGCCAGGATACATTTATTTGGTTTTGATTTCTCCTTCGCAACTTTTTCTGCAGCCTTTGATTTCTGGTGGATTAGGTCCAATCAGTAATGCTTCTGCCTCTGTTGCTCCAATCCTTGAACGTACAGACCGAATTCAACAACCAATGTCCCTTGGCAATCTGGTATTCTTTCATCTGTCATCTCCCTCCACAAAATCGAAAAATAGATGGCAAGCGGCCATCATAATTTTATTCAATTCTTTTGCTTAATTTATCTGGACAATCATAGGCTACCATGGAAAGCAGCAGGGTTGCTGATGTAAAACCAAGGATTTCTGATAACATTGACAAAATCAAAAGCTGGAAGTTTCCTGATATAGCTGATTCATCTCAACTCAAGACTCTGAAGTTACCTGATCCTCAAACAGCCAGCAAAGTATGTTTTTTAATTATATCCAAGTCTACTTGGGACAGCATTTGACTTTAATAGAACACATTATTTTTTAATCTGTCTCTGTTTGTCTTGGTTACTGATGTTGAGTCTAATTTCCTAACGTTTAGCATCTTTCTCCCAGACCATTAATGCTTTGTGTCATAGAGTTTTTCTTGCCTTTTACCTCCTATTGGCCATTACGTATTTTGACCTTACAATGTGTAATGTATTGCAGGTTGTACGGTTGATCTACACAAATTCTGGACTAGCTATACTAGCTCTGGCTTCTAATGCTGTTCATAAGCTTTGGAAGTGGCAGCGCAATGAACGTAATCCATCCGGGAAGGTTAGGGTTTGAGTGTACATTTTATATTGATTCTTGAATTCATTATTTCTTCAGTTCTTTTAATCTGTATTCCTTCATATATACTTTGCAGTCTACTGCATCCAGTGTGCCCCAGTTGTGGCAGCCTACTAGTGGGGGTCTCATGTCTAATGACTTGACTGATGCTAAACAAGCTGAAGACTCAGTTGCTTGTATTGCCTTATCTAAAAATGATTCTTATGTCATGTCTGCTTCGGGCGGGAAGGTCTCCTTGTTCAACATGATGACCTTTAAGGTTTATTAGCATCTTTGCTCGAGACCGTTGAAAAATTTTCTTCACTATGATCCCTTGATGGCTTTGCAACATGTGGGTGCATGCTGTTTAAGATAACTAAATGGAATACATATGTTCTGATTAGGTCATGACGACGTTCATGCCACCGCCCCCTGCTGCCACATACCTTGCATTCCATCCTCAGGATAACAATATTATTGCTATTGGAATGGAGGACTCCACTATACAAATCTACAACGTGAGAGTTGATGAGGTAAACATCCCTTGTCTTTGTTCTAGGCTGGATTTTTTTGGAACTGACAGTATCTTGCTGCGATTTGGATTCTCGGTAAAGGAATCTGATTCTTGTGTTATCGAAATTAAGAGAACTCTCTCTTATTTTGTAACGTGAGTCTCAGTTGCATATAAATCCTTACTCAGGAGGATTTTACTTCTGATTTCATTGGTTACATCTTACTATTGAACTCAATCTATGCTCTTGTTTGACATACTCATTCTCATTCTCTTTCTTCATTTCAACCACACATTCTATCAATAAAATAATATTACACATAAACCCAAAAATTCTCCTTACTTTTTAAGCACACATTCTTCCATCAATCACTATTTCAAATGAAATTCTTCTCCAAAATGAGTGTCAAAGACAACCTATATATGTCTTTAACCAAAAGAAGAACAGTAAGACATAAGTCTCATTCTATAAGAACACTTTCTTGCCGTGATGTAAGAAACTGAAGACACTGCTGTAGTCTATTTTTAATTTTTTAGTTTAGAAGCTGGGCTGCATTTCAGATTAGAATTGCATCTCTCTTTTTATGTCTTATTCCTTTTGGATTTTCCTTTTTGGAAGTTGTTGCTTCCATCATGTATAGTAGCTTTTCTAATGGTCTAGTCGGGTGTATAATCTCTCTGTTTTTCTTGAAGCTAGTTTAGGAAAAATTTATCATTGATTTTTCAAGTTCAGCTATTTAAGGTAGGTTAATGATGACATAAGATATTTCTCATTGTAATTATTATCTTTAACTGCCCTCTTTTGTAGAAGATGGAGGTATTGTTGTTCTGTCCCCTGGGACCAATTAATATCTTACTGTAACTATATCTTCCCCTTCTGTCTTTGGACGGGCAATAGGTTAAAACCAAGCTCAAGGGTCATCAGAAGCGAATATCAGGGCTTGCATTTTCTCAGAGTCTGAATGTGTTGGTATCATCTGGAGCTGATGCTCAGGCAAGTCCAGTTTGGTTATCTACAATAGGTGTTCCTTTTTCCTAGTTTCACGCAAGGCATGATGTTGATTTGGTAACTACTTGCAGAAATTTTTGCACTAATATGGTTGGTCCAATTATGATTGCAGCTCTTTGTCTGGAATATTGACGGCTGGGAGAAGAAGAAATCACGGTTCATACAAGCGCCTCCTGCTCTCCAATCTCCTTTGGTTGGAGAAACTAGAGTTCAGTTCCATAATAATCAATCTCATCTGCTGGTTGTTCATGAAAGCCAAATTGCAGTTTATGATACTCAACTTGAATGTTTGCGTTCGGTGAGCGCTCAACTCATCACACTTCTTGTTTTGCTGTGAACACACATTATCATCCGCGTCTGATTATCAAATCACTGGAATTTCTTGCTTGTGAAAACTTCATAATTTTATCCTCAATTCAGTTTGTCATTACAAATAAGTTTTTAGATCAACTGTCTCTTATCTTAAGTGTGTAAAAAATATTCTTTGATTATTTTCATTATTTTTTTTGGTTTCTAGAAAATGAGGCATTGGCATAGGAAAACAAAAAAAAAAAACAACTGAAATGTGTGCATGTGGTTTGAGTCTCTGTGTGATTAGCATGGCATGTACAATGTGGAGTGTGTTCGTTTTACTAGTATGAAACTTGTAAGCTCTACTAACCATTAATGGCAATCAGTATTGCATAAGATTGAGCATCTAAATCGGAGCCCTATCACTTTGTGTGATGAGATGAAGCTAATATTATATGACAAAAATGTCCCAGCCTATCGTCAAAACCAGTTATTATGCTAATTCGTAAACCTTAGGCAGGGTATGTCATCAATCTATCTAGTGTTTAGTTGCAGTGGCTCTGTATTTCCATGTATGTGATTAGGCTATTTAGCTTACAGCAATAAAACTGGAAAATAGAAATTTTTTTCTGTTATGTGTTGTAACTACAGAATATCTCGTCCCCAATTCTGATGATCATTTTGGATGATACCTAGTTGGGAAGAATGATCTATGTCATTAAGCTTAACAATGCACATCTTTCTTCATTCTTTCGCCATTACAAGTGAAATTATTTCTTGATTTAAGTGAATGATCCATTTGCAGTGGCATCCAAGGGACTTGCTATCTGCTGCTATTTCAAGTGCAATATACTCGTGTGATGGTTTGGTCATCTTCACTGGATTTTGTGACGGTGCTGTTGGGATCTTTAATGCTGATAATTTAAGCCTTCGATGTCGAATTTCTCCATCCGCTTACATATCTCCACCAATTTCCAGGTATGCAAATTTGGGGGATTTAATTCGCACTTAAATTCTCGAGGATTGTTCTAATGTATGTTTATGTATTTTACCTGCCTTGCATACTAGTTTTGTTATCCTGTTATCTGGTAAGGTAACTAACTACATATAGGCTGCAATATTGGGCTTTTTCCATAAATGCTGTCCTGTTCTATTCAATCCTCTACTGGATGTGCCATAAGTGTTGTCAGCTAGACTCTTTTCTGATAAAGTTTTGATGAAATTATAAATGTTCCCTTGATTTGTTTGGCCGTAGATTCTTTTGGAAGAAGTTACTTAAAGATACCTTTTACTTCTTTCTTAAGCTTAGCAAATCATGATTTCAGAGTATTTGACTTGTGTAAATCGTGCAGTAGCAACGGCAACGCCTTCCCCGTGGTGATTGCTGCACATCCATCTGATCCAAACCAGTTTGCCCTCGGCATGAGTGATGGTGCAGTTCATGTGATGGAGCCATCAGATGCAGAGACGAAATGGGGTGGATCAACCTCTCAAGACAACGGGGCTTTGCCTTCGATTGCTTCGAGTTCTGCATTGAATAGCCAGCCATCTGAAACCCCTTCTAGGTGATTTTGAAGAGTGTCTCAAGAGAAAAACTAAGGTTTAACACGTCTTTTATGGCCTATTATTGTAAAGTTTATATAATCTTCTCTCTATTTCTCCTGCCCTTTTTAGAGTATAATATGAGAGAAGTCTTTGTACATTGTTGGGTTTCTTAGGCCATTGCTGCATTTTCATGGTTTATTCTTTTACTTCATGCTTCGAATTAAAATTTATAGATGCTGCATATTAATCTGCTAATCCTTCAGAGGTACCTTTTATATATATTTTTTTGCAAAAATACTTTCTTTAGTTTCCATTTACTACATTCAAACCTCCAATAATTTATATTAGTGGGCAAGTTTATGTTCCAGAGACACTATTAGTCACCCAATTTTCCAGCCAAAATATTTATTGTAATCACTTAACTTCATTTTGTTACAATTTAACCAATTAAATTTAATTTTGGTATCGATTTGATGCGACGACATTGTTAGTAATTTGGATTGCTTTTGCACCAATTACCTACAAAATCGATAATTCCAAATTTTAGAACTTTATCACTAACGTATTAAATTACAACAAAGAAATTAACCTTTGTTGTCTGTGGATAAAATTTTGCATGAGAAAAATGTTTCTCCCAGTCATTGTATTTTACGGTGTAACGATGTTAAATGCACGAGAGATTCTTTACCATATTCACATCTTCATCTATCTCCTTGCATAAGATTTGAGAATAAATAATTCATTAAAGGATGCTCCATTTCTTATGTATGAACTTCATTAATAGAAGACGAGCCACAATATCTTTATAAACGTATTTCTAAGTGTACAAAATATGAAAGAAAAATCCACGACGACCCCATCTCCTCTCCTCGTAATTTTAAAGGTAAGGTTGTACGCTCCCTTTTTTGTACTAATAATTTTCCATTAAGTGACCAGGTAGGAGTTAATGTCAAACTTCTCACGCTACAAAACTTCTACAACCCAACAAATTTTGTTATTTCTTTGCACTAAAATGTCTGTTTACCCCACGTGGCACTTTAGAGGACTACACGTCAAAAATTATTAAAATTATATAAAGAATAATACTATTTATAGTCGGCGACTAAGTAGTCGCCCTATGTGGTATCCTATATGACAACTTGTTATTTGATGCATTAATTTTTCGTGATTTTGTTGTTTCAAATAACAAACAACACATATAATGACTATTGTAGTCGTTGACTAGGAATAAAATTACTATTATATAAATGATCTGAATTAAACTACTTCACAATGATTTGTACAAATGGTTTGACAATTCACGATGTATGAACATCCTGACCATTGATATTCAAATCTTTTAATATGACTAGTCGTATGCCCGTACAATGTACGGACTTTAGTATTTTTAAGGTAATATTAGCGTATCAAATGTTAATGATATGGTTCGTAAGTTTTTATCTAACATAATAATTAGTAAAATTTAATAATGA
>CAIGRQ010170518.1:0-12118 GCA_903798375.1 Fraxinus sp. D2006-0159 | reverse complement strand
ATCAAACATAAATGAAATCAGAAATAAAAAGATAAGGAAAGAAGAGATGCAAGTGATGTGATTGGCCAGGCAAGTGTTGAACAATTTGTCCTTAAGATAGATTTTCCCCGCATCGGTGCTAATGATTTTCCAGCAACCATCTCCCAAGATACAACGATCACATCAAGCCATGTGAGCACTCCAAATTGCTTAAATCAACGAATTCAAACGGAATTATCTCTTTACCGCACTTATGATTTTATGCAAAAAAATCACTTTTGATGAAATGTTTTATGCAACATAACATGTAATGAATGACATGGAATAATAAATGCACGTCCAAGGGGTCTTATATATAGAGGATGAAAGGTTTTGAATGAAATGTCGAGCCCAAAACTCAGCAACTCTTGCCAAATGTCGCACCATTCATTATCGCTAGCCTGTCACCAACACGTCGCTCGAATGAACATATCAGAGACTGTATTGCTAGCTTGTCGCTAGCCTGTCATTCGAGTGATAGTCCAGCCATAAGCTAACAGCAGCCTTAGACAACTTTCTCTTTTTTTTTTTTCCCAACTTTGGACCATAATTTCTCATTCATCCAGAATTGGTTTTGAGATTTCAAATATACCACGAAAACCTACTCGACGAGTAGAATAAGTTGGTCTATTTANATAGCTTCCTTTATTTTCTTCCCAACTTTGGACCCCAATTTCTCATTCATCCAGAATTTGTTTTGAGATTCCAAATATACCATGACAATTTCCTGAACGAGTAGAACCAGTTGGTCTATTTACTTTTGTAATTTGACCATCGGATCAAGTTCAAATATTTGGCCGAAGTTGACACGAAAGTCTTTTTTTTTTTTTTTTCCAAGTTTTTGGTTTTGACACTTAAACCAAAATTTCAATCTTCTAAACCAATTTCCAACAAAGACTAAATTATCCATTCAGCATTTGATGAATAATGTGAAAGTTTTTAGCAAATATGAAAGACAAATAAATTTATTTAACCAGAGCAACTTCAAGAGATTTTCTACTATTAAAAAAATATATTTTGCAATTTAGAAAGCATTTATAAATTTAGAGAGCAAAGACTTTAAAATACTCCAACGACCTCTTTATCTTTAATGCTTAATTTTACTACTCCTATTATGTATTTATGATTTTTTCCTATATTTTATTTTCACCAACACTACCAATTATTATATTATTTTCTTCCATTTTATTTGTATATACTATTTAATTGGGTCAATTGAAATAATTTGAATGCATTTAATTATAGAGACCAAATATTTCTCTTCACTCTCTATATTTTAAAAAGTTAAATTGAAGATTCTTTAAAAAGTATAATTTTAAGGGTTGATTCTTTAAAATAGAGATTATTTCACTTTTAAAGAGTCTATAGGAGATGCTATAAGTAAATAAATTTACATAAAACTAAATTTACTTATAGATAAAGAAGTCATTTAAGAAAAAAATACATATAAGAAAATAAGAAAGTTTTAAAATAAGCCCCCCGTTTGACAACCATTTTTCGAAGATAAATGAGTTTTTGAACATTAATTTTTTGGAGAACATATGATTAAAAATAGGAAAAATCTTTGGGTTTACATGAAAAATATTTTATTTTGAGAATGTGTAGTTGAAAATGAATATGAGTTAAAAAAGAGTTTTGAAAGTATGGTTACCAAATATGAGCTAAATAACTTTTTTTTACTAATCAATGATAACAAAAATGCTTATATTGAAAGTAATATAAGAGTCACTTGAAAAACATCAACTTTTTAATTTAAAGGTAATAAAAATGAAGTTATTCTGACATGTTTATAGACAAAAAGCATATTTATCAATATGTAAGTTATTCAAACATATTTATAGATAAAAAATATATTTATGAATATGTAAATAAGTATATTCAGTTATTAGTAAATAAGTATATCCATTTTCTATTGAATTTATTTATAAAAATTGTAAATTCACTTATAAGTAAATAAGCAAACTTATAGGTATATTTGTTCATAAGTACGGACTTGGGGGTATGGACGGACGGAAAGGGGGAAGGCCTCAACCTTTCCAGTGCTTGCCCTTCAAGAGGTGGAATATTTTGTCATCCTTGGACTTTGAGAGTTCGACAACTTGAATTCTAGATTAGGTTTAATTTAATTGAGTAAGGGTTTCAGACAATTTGGATACATATTAAGGTATTTTTTTTTAAAAAAAAATAAAATATTCTGCTTGCAAGTTATATTCAACATATGGTTATGTAATGGATAATCTTTCTTTATGAAGATAAGACTCAAGCAGAATTGAAATTCTACTCTTCCCGCGGGTAGTAAATCATACTCACATTTCAATTTAGTCACTCTTCTTTAATTTTATTCTAAAGATGTCATCAAACTTCATATGCTGTTTTAAAAGTTAAGTCATTTTATTTTTTACCATACTAATTTCCCTTAAGATTAATGGCGACAAACAGAATGACTAACTTACACTCTGTTTGATGCACATTATTGAGTGAAAAATGCATTTTGAATAGTAATTTGATGGAAAATATGTAGTTAAAAAATAAGGAAAATTTTTGGATTTGTATATAACATTATTTTATTGTATAATGTGTGGTTGAAAATGAGTTTCAAAAAAATGATTTTTTCTAAGAATGTGGATCAAACTGTGTGTTAATATTAAACTTAAAGTGGATCAAACTGTGTGTTAATATTGTTGTAGGTTTCAGTAGAGACGTATAATAAGCCCTTGTTTGATTTGGCTAAAAAAGTCAAAATTAAAGTTGGAAAAGTTGATTAAAGTTGTGATTCCCTTAAAATATATAGTTGAAAATGAGTTTGGAGGAAAAATGAATTTTAAAAAACTGTGATAGCTTGTGATTTTAACTAACTCATAGTTATGCTCTTTGAATAGGTCTCCGTCATCAATAACTCTATAAATATATTGTACAGTGTGTTAGTAAAGATAAATCATATGTCTAACCTGAAGATTATTTATGTTAATGGTGTTAGATTTTTAGAATTTAAAATAGTTTATTGTAACCATTTCCTCTACCTTTTACACACACACACACACACACACACAGAAGTTGCTAGGAACTCACTCATTCATTGAGTTGAGGATTATTCAATCTATTTTTTCTTATTGTTAAGTTGGCATCAGAGCCACTTAGGGCAAAAAACAAAATGTCTTCCTCAACTTCTTAAACTCTTCCAGTTCAATGCTTAAAAATCTCATCACCATTTGGTGGAACACTCAACCATGCTTTTGTGATAAAGCTGGATTGCAACAATTATCTCCTCTGGAAATCAATGGTTCTCTCGTCATTAGAGGCCATAAATTAATGGTTATCCTCTTGGCAAGAAACCGTGTCCACCTTCCTTTCTAACAATTGAGAATGGGACTGCACCTACAACTGAGAATAGGGCAGCACCTATTCTAGTAACTCAGCCAATCCAGAGTATGAGGATTGGGTTACTATCGATCAACTACTACTTGGATTACTCCTTAGTTCAACGAGTGAATCAGTTTTAACAAAAGTTGTCGGATTGTCGACCTCCCACGAGGTGTAGAACAAGTCAGAGACTGTTTATGCTAATCATTCAATGGCAAATGCTCTTAACTACCGGCAGCAGCTACAATGGACTGTCAAAGGCTCTATGTCAATTGATGAATATCGCACCAAGATGAAGAATTACTCCGATCAAATGGGGGTAGCTGGTCAACCCCTTCCATTATCTGACTCAGTAACGATTGTTCTTGTTGGTCTTGATCGTGACTATGATAGTGTCGTCTCTCTTATTACTCATCAGAAGGCTACCATCACTTGGTCTAATGTTGAGTCGATACTTCCCACTCAAGAAAGTCAAATTGAACAATTTAATGCTATGAACAAAGTCATTCACTCTTTGGCTAATGTTGTCACAATGAAAATGCAGGGAAATCGCTTCAATCAGGGTTCAACACTGATGAACTCCAATAATTATTCTGAGCACAGTCAGGGTAGAGGAAAATGACCGCCAAATTCAGTTGGTTTTCGAGGCAGAGGACGTGGTAGAGGTGGTCACTTCAATAATAACTCTCGACCTATATGTCAATTATGTGTAAAAGTGGGTCATGTGGTTACTACTTGCTACTGCATGTTTGATTTTAATTTCAATAATCAAGATAATGGACCAAATAATCAACAAATGCTATTGCCAATACTGCATCAAGTCTTATTGCAACGCTAGATGTTGTTGGGGATCCAGCCTGGTATGCCGATAGCGGTGCAACGAATCATATTACATTTGATGTTAATAATCTCTCCATGAAGTCTGATTACTATGGTAAGGAAAAACTCACCGTTGGTAATGGTAGTAAATTGAATATTGCTCATGTTGGTCATTCTAGAATTAATACCAATGCCTCCACTATACGACTTACTAATATTCTACATGTACCAAAGATTATAAAAAAAATTGTTGAACAATTCCCAAATTGATTGCAGATAATAATTTGATTGTTGAGTTTCATTCTGACTTTTGTGTTGTGAAGGACAAGGTTTCACAGAAGGTTCTACTACAAGGGAAACTTAGGAATGACCTTTATTAGTTGGATCTACCATCTTCAATGATATGATCCGGGATAGGCAATCACTTGGTTGAGTTTTGGAGTCCAAATTTAAGAAGTTGACAAGTCAAGGTTCAAGTTTCCTGAAGAGCTCAAGAACTGAAACGAGCTGGATTCATTGGAAAATATTTGGAAAGAAAACGAGCAGCGTGGATGAAAACGAGCATAACTTTCAGCTCGGTTGTCAGATTTTTTTCCCATGAGCACATTCAAAAAATGGCATGAAATTCTGCACAAGTTTATGTGGGCATATGATACTTTTGGGCTTGCAATAGCATAGAAACATGCCGAGAACAATTCAGCGAGAATTTTAATTTTCCGTAAATTTTCTTATTTTGTTAGAATTTTAGTTTAGGTAAGATTCTTGTAATCTTTAAGTGATATTTTCATTTTTCCATATTTTTCTAGGTTTAGTATAAATAAGAAACTTTATTTCATTGTAAAAAAAGAATCTTTTTGACATTATGAATTAAATAAGATTTCTTTCTTTTTGTTCTTGATTGAATATGTACTGAACTTATCAAATATTGTTATATTTGTGGCGTTCAACCTTTAGAACTTATCAAAGGATTAGACACCCTTTGTAGCGTTTGAAAATTGAGGTTTGTTGATTTTATAATCAAGAGGTCATTCAAACTTTATTTTTGTTTGATTGCTTGGTTCAATAATTTGNTTGTTCTTGATTGAATATGTATCGAACTTATCAAAGGATTAGACACCCTTTGTGGCATTCGCAAATCGAGGTTCGTTGGTTTTGTAATCAAGAGGTCATTCAAACTTTATTTTTGTTTGATTGCTTGGTTCAATAATTTGCGTGTCGAGATTCTACAGTCTACAACCTAAATTTGGGCTTTCTCGACTTTTTCAATTAATTTCGCAATTTCCACGTTCATCCTATTTCTGGGTTCGCGTCATTCATCAAGTTCATTTCGTTCATCTTTGTTGACAAAATGAGTGAATTACCCAAATAGGCACGAAACTTTAAGTCATGTTTTCAAATGGTCATTGAACTTTACAAATCACCAAAGTGATCACCGAACTTTGCAAAACGTTTTCACGAGGCCACTGAAGTTTAAAAATCACCACATTCGTTACTAAACTTTACAAAATATTTCTACGGGATCACTAAACTTTGCAAAAGGTTTCCTAAGAGATTACTGAATTAGTGATCCCTGGAAAACCTTTTACAAAATTAAGAGATAAATGAGGTGATTTTTAAAGTTCGATGACCTCGTAGAAACCTTTTGCAAAGTTTAGTGATGACTTGAGTGATTTTGAAAGTTCAGTGACCTTTTAGAAGCATGACGTAAAGTTCAGTGACTATTTGGACAATTCACTCGATTCGAGGAGATGATTATTTGGACGATGACCATGGATTAGGTTTAGTATAAATAAGAAACTTTATTTCATTGTAAAAAAAGAATCTTTTTGACATTATGAATTAAATAAGATTTCTCTCTTTTTGTTCTTGATTGAATATGTACTGAACTTATCAAATATTGTTATATTTGTGGCGTTCAACCTTTAGAACTTATCAAAGGATTAGACACCCTTTGTAGCGTTCGAAAATTGAGGTTTGTTGATTTTATAATCAAGAGGTCATTCAAACTTTATTTCTGTTTGATTGCTTGGTTCAATAATTTGTGGGTCGAGATTCTACCGTCTACAACCTAAATTTGGGCTTTCTCGACTTTTTCAATTAATTTCGCAATTTCCTCGTTGATCCCATTTCTGGGTTCGCATCATTCATCAAGATCATTTCGTTCATCTTTGTTGCCAAAATGAGTGAATTGCCCAAATAGGCACGAAACTTTAAGTAATGCTTTCAAATGGTCACTGAACTTTAAAAATCACCAAAGTGATCACCGAACTTTGCAAAACGTTTTCACGAGGTCACTGAAGTTTAAAAATCACCATATTCGTTACTAAACTTTGCAAAGTATTTCTACGGGATC
This sequence comes from Fraxinus sp. D2006-0159, assembly GCA_903798375.1. NCBI lineage: Eukaryota > Viridiplantae > Streptophyta > Magnoliopsida > Lamiales > Oleaceae > Fraxinus > Fraxinus sp. D2006-0159. Next base: position 5,568 of record CAIGRQ010170518.1, on the reverse strand, counting down.
ACTAAACTTTGCAAAAGGTTTCCTAAGAGATTATTGAATTAGTGATCCCTGGAAAACCTTTTACAAAATTAAGTGATAAATGAGGTGATTTTTAAAGTTCAGTGACCTCGTAGAAACCTTTTGCAAAGTTTAGTGATGACTTGAGTGATTTTGAAAGTTCAGTGACCTCTTAGAAGCGTGATGTAAAGTTCAGTGACTATTTGAACAATTCACTCTTGACAAAAGGGATGTATAAACTTACTACATGCAAGGACATGGAATATTTTGACATGAAATGACCAAAATGTCTACTCTAACCGAGATCTTTGGGGATGATTCCGTACTACAATTTGGTGGAAAGAGAGCCTTTGCTTGCTTAACCGTGCCCTCATATCGTGCCTATATCCCTCTAATGCCTACAGATGAATTCCAAGACCAAAGCCATTGATCCCATTGTTGATAAAATCCACAAATTGCATAATATAAGCATTCAACATCTTGTCTTCGTCTCTTCTTTCTCTCATTGGGAAATTTCCACTCTAAGAGGAGCCTTTGATGAGGATATGATGCCCGTCATTGTTGCACTTAAGAATGAGCTTTCTACTTCCTAAGGTAGGATATTCATGAACCCAATATTTAAGTTGATCTTTTGATTTCTACCTCTTATGTTATGTTACTACAAGGACTTGTTTTGAAACATCATATAAATGATGTTGACAATGTTTTGCGACGTCATGATTTGTCTTAGTTATTTTGAAGGAAAAGTTGAATAGTATAATCATACCTTTCGTCAAAGCCTTGTAAGGGTCGGGTCATGTTATGTTGTGTTTTGGAGCCCGACATAACTTCTTGGTAATGGAGGAAGGGAAACGGGGATTAGCATCTTTATAGTTAGGTTTTATGTCATTTCATTGTTATGTTCAATTTTAAGTTTCAACTTATTTTCCATACCTATTTCACAAGCATTTTATCCGGGGGGCCAAGAAAGACGGTTAAATTTAATAATATATTGTATTCTTAATGTAAATGACAAGAAAAGATCATTGAAAAATAAGTTTAAAACTAGCTAACAAAACAATTTACAAACTGTTCTATTTTGCGTAAATGGGATACTAATGCCTTCATTTGGAGTTTTACACATGGTTATAAATATCCTCCCCTAAAAAAAAAAAAAAGAAAACTTAGCAAAAAATTTCGGTATCATTACAAAAGTTACGAAGCGCATAGGGTTCCCACAGAAACAGGACTAATTAATATAAAGTCGTATTTCTACGACGCATTTCTCTTTTAGTCTTAATGGTAGAGCTCAAGGATCAGTGGTGACATCCAAAGAGCTTGGACAAGGATGTCATTGTTGCATTATCTATTCTTATTACTTGCTAAAGCTTTTTCTAGACCCTCGAGACTGGAAGAACACGAAGGCCAATTGATGGGGATGTAATGCTTGCGCTATATATAGTCCATGTGGGAGTCATCTACTCTTGTGGACAACTTCATCTTCTTCCTATATGCATTAGAATTTATTTATTAGGCTATTAGTAGGATTCTTGTACCAACAAGTTTCTAGTCTCAATTTTGATAAATCTGTTATTACATTTGGCCCAATGTTGAAAGGACGATTTGCTAAGCAATGAAGAACTGATTTGGGTTACCTTATGGGCAGCCTCATGATATATATTTTGGGTGGTCTGCAGTTGTGGGAAGACACAAATGCCAAACTATTGTGACAATTAAGACATAATTGGGAAAATAGTAAATGGTTGGATGAGGAATTTGTTTCAGTTGGGTGATGAGAAGTGCTTTTCAAATTAGTGCTACAGGATATTCTCATACAAATCATGAGAGTTTTTAAGCTCTTGATAAACATCCTACAACGCAGAGGTTTTGGTGGAGCGTGAGGAAAATTGGGGGATCTCCTGGGATAAAATTTGCTTATCGAAATGTTAAGGTTAGGGACTTGGGGATGTTCTATCAAGATCCCATTGTCAAACAAGAGCAGCGGATGATCCTTAGGAAATGCATAGTTGATGAGTTTGGACAAGTTGGTCGCCTAATGCGGGGCCTATGGGAGAGAGGAATTGGTCACTGAACAATGTAAAAAAGAGCGGGGTAGAGATGATCATTGAAGTTGTGTCGAGGTAAGGGCTCTGGGATGGAAGGTGGGAGCTCTTGGGATCTATACAGATGGTGGAGGCATGAGGATAAGGTGTTGAAATTGATATGTGATGAAGCTTGGTCAGGGAGAGGATAATGAAATAGGTCTTGGTGCGGTTATTCGGGAACATGTGGGGATGGTGGTTGCGGCATGCTCTATTTTTTTACTCAAGGATGCCGAAGCATTTGCTTTGCGAAAAGGTTTGGTGCTGGTAGAAGGTGTGGTTAGTTGTGGTTCTTATTGCTTTATACCTCTAAACTAGAATGTTTTGTAATTTTGGTTATATCACCTACTTTTCCAGGTGATTTAAATTAATACACACATGAAGGTGTTGAAACGAAAGAAAAAATAAAAATACAAGTGAACAAAGAATGCCTACACTTATTCGTGGCAAAAAATAGTGATATTTGATAGTTTTTTTTTTTTTTGACAAAATATATTCTAAATTGTTGTATTTTACGTTTAATAGGTAAAACTCTATGGATGAAAAAGGAATTGAAGGAAGAAAGCAAAATGTTGGGAAAAATGTTAAAATTTAGAGTACAAGGACACGCTTACAGAGATAAAAAAGTGAGACATAAATTGCATAGCTTTAAATATATACACATAGAAATCGAAGCAGGCTCGAAAATAGAATTATACATACATACAAAGTTGGTTGCTTTATATTGAATAAAGTCCATGTTAAAAAAACAGATACAGTATAAATAGACTGACTTGACAGTGTATGTGTGGATTTTTTTCCAAATTGTCCAATTATGTATGGACACGTGTCCCTTCTGTTTTTGAGTATATCCTTGAGTCTGTTCATGTAGCATGATTGGCTTTATATAAATACACACACACACGCGCACACACACACACACACACACACACACACACTTACGAAAATTGAGGCAGAGAATATGGGTATCAGTTGAAGATAAAGAATTAATTCTAAATTTGTTCACGTTTTCTCAATTTTCGGTGATACCGTTCCACTTTTACGTGTTTAATTTCAATTATGTTAGACTAGATTTTCACATTACGAAGATATAGAAGAAATTTTTAGTATTAATTAATTATTTTGACGTTAATTTGTTTGAATGGTTAGATGTTTATTATGGTTTATTGTGCTTTTTAATTATTTAACTATAGTTGAATTGCTTGTGATTTTATTGTATAATATGATCTTTAGCACGTAATAATAAGTATTGTAAGGTTCAACAAATGATAGAAATATACCTCTATGATTTGCATGGTTTTTTAAATGTTCTAACTCGTTTAATGTTTTTTTATATGTTGGTATCTTTTATAGAGATATAGAAATGTTACATATAGGATTAGGCTCCTATTTGAAACTCATTTTGAAGAGAGTAAAAATTTAGAAATAGTGATTGATGTGAGAATGTGTGGTGGAAAAGTGATGAAAAGTTTTTGATTTGTGTGAATATTATTTTATTTGAAGAATGTGTGGTTGAAATGAAAAATGAGAATGAGAAATTAATAGGTGTCAAACGGAGACTAGATTTAATTTCTACCGAGAGAATATTTTAAATAAATTTGAAATTTTGACCGACTCGCATGATAAAAAAAAAAGTCATTTTAATTGTTATACTAAAAATGAATTAATAAGGGGATTATTTTTGTTAACAATGCATCTCAAAAATTTGATAGACTTTTACTTTGATTTCCAGTACGTGGTAAGTTAGGCATAGATTTATTATAAGTCATTATTGCTATTCGATTAAAGGTATTATTAACTTTAACTCGATAAAATACGTAGTTCTCGTGAGTTCGACACTCTACCCACTACTATATTACTTGATCACGATCACGTTCACTTGCGGATTTTCAAACGGTCAAGTTTTTGAACTCATTTCAAACATATTACGAGGGGATGGTAGAGCTTTGTTCTTACAAATCTAATGTTCCTATTAGTTAGTGAGTTTGTAAGTATTCAGGCAATTATGATGATAATATTTTTTTATATCAACAAGACTTATAATTTGACGTATACTAGAATGCCTTTTTAAATAACATAATCAAGAAAAGGACGAGGTTATTGCAAGCTGAGGAAGTCCTTTTCCATTTCCATATTTATTTAGAGACAATGATATATAATCATTATTAATGTTTTAGGGTAATATTACTTTTTTTATATATAAAATTAATGAAGTATAAATCTCAAGAGTCATTTCATAGTTGTGTAGTGATGTTGATTGTGCTATTTTCTACTTACCAAAACAGGCAATACAGTTTCCTTTGCGTAATGCTTCGTCGATTAATTGGTCTTATAGTATCCCATTTTTAATTGCGCAGTTGCACTACAAAAATATTTAATGAATTTTCAATTAACTTTATTAATTTCTTTTTAAATATTAAATTATGCCGGCTTGGTAATCATTTATCAACTGTGTTTTAAAAAAAAAAAATCCATTTTATAATTTTTTAAATTTAAAAGCAATAGTTATATTTCTTTTTCTTTTTTAACTAAATGCTCTCGTCTAAATTGAAAGTATGGAAAAGTATATCTAATAAATAAGAAAGAAAGAAATTTAATTTAAATATAAAAATATAGTACAGAAGTGTAAAATAAAAAAGAAAAGAAAAGAAAAGTATATTTACCTTTTGCTGAGGGGAAAATATGTTATCAAGACTAAATTTTTGGGGAGATTTATGAAATTTTTGAGAATAGAGAGGATGTGTATGTATATGTATATATACACGTTGTCTTTAGTTTTACTCGAAGGTTGTCACGTAATTTTTCATTTTTATAATCCAAAAGTCAAAGAAAGCATGTTTTGTTTTCTTGGTGTGATCGAGTTCTCTTTGTACATATAGAGCACAACAATCCAGATTTCACAAACTAGACACAACCATGGAGAAATCTCAATACTTTCCTTCTGCAATTCTTTTGATAGTCACTCTAATGGTGTGTTTAGCTATGTAAGAATCCAATGTCACTACAGATCAAGCTTCTCCTTTGACCTTGAAAGCACACATCAGTTTAGACCCTTCAGGAATTCTGTCCAAGAACTGGTCTTCTTCTGCCTCGGTTTGTGACTGGATTGGAGTATGTAGTTCTCTCAACCAGAGAGTGACTGTATTGGATATTTCTGGTAAACATACAGCCTGAATTGGGAAATCTGTCTTTTCTTGTCTCTCTCAATGTAAGTCGCAATAATTTTTATATTAGCCTGCCTGAAAACTTAGCTCAATTGCGTTGACTAAGAACAGTTGATATTTGTTTCAACAATTTCAGTGGACAAATTCGGTCTTGGTTTGGTTTCTTGTCCTGTAAGGCCTAGACCACACACAATATGATAATCAAGATGTAAAAATAACCAAATCAAACTGAAAGTAAACTGCAAAAAGTAAAATGAACACAAGAATTATTTCGATCGTAACCCTGGAGGTTCGGTGACCGCTTCCAACACCTACATCCCCCGTTG
>CAIGRQ010170499.1:0-12420 GCA_903798375.1 Fraxinus sp. D2006-0159 | reverse complement strand
CATGGTATGACTATAAACCAAGGCTGCAAAATTTAAAAACATTTGGTTGCCTTTGTTTCTCTTATATTCCTCAGGTTAAAAGAGATAAATTGGATAAGAAGGCATAACCTGGGATCTTTGCAGGCTACAATTCAGTTTCAAAAGCCTACAGGATTTATCTTCCACAAAATAACAAAGTAATTGTTAGCAGGGATGTCCAATTCTTTGAGTCAGATAGTTGGAAGTGGGAGAATGATAAGAAGATTGAGTTCCAGAAGGAAAATGATGATATTGATGACGAAACTGATATTTATGACGAACTTGATATTGATGACGAACCTGTTAGGGGAACCAGATCACTCTCTGACATCTATTAAGGTGCAATGTTGCTATAATAGAGCCTGCAGGATATAAAGAAGCTGCAACAGATAAAAAATAGATGGCTGCAATGAAGGAGGAGCTTAAAATGATTGAAAAAAATCAGACTTGGATACTAGTGGACAGACCTGAACACAAAAAGGCCATAGGAGTCAAGTGGGTATACAGGACCAAACTCAATCCTGATAGTTCTGTAAACAAACAAAAGGCAAGACTGGTCGTTAAAGGATATGCTCAGATGGTTGGGGTGGATTTCTCTAAGACTTTTTCCCCAGTTGTTAGATTGGATACCATAAGAATGTTGCTGGCCCTTGCTGCTCAAAAGGGCTGGAATATACACCAGGTGGATGTCAAATCTGCCTTCTTAAATGGATACTTGGAAGAAGAATTTTTTTGTGGAATAGCCTGAAGGTTTTGTTGTCCAAGGAAAAGAGGAAAAAGTATACCTATTGAAAAAGGCTTTATATTAGGATTGATGCACATTTGTTAGACTTAGGCTTCACAAAAAGTTTAAGTGAATTTACTTTCTATCTCAGGAAGGTTAGTGAAGAAATACTTGTGGTATCCCTATATGTTGATGATTTGTTTGTAACGGGGGAGCAGTATGGAGCATATTGACACTTTCAAAAGGAAAATAAAGGATGTTTTCGAAATGACTGATCTTGGGAAGATGGCATTCTTCCTTGGCATGGAAGTTAAACAAAAGCAGAATGAGATATGCATATGTCAGCATAAATATGCTAAGGAGATTCTGAAAAAATTCAACATGGAGGAGTGCAAGCCAATAGCAACCCCAATGAATCAAAAGGAGAAATTTTGCAAAGAAGATGGGGCTGCAAAGGTTGATGAAAAGCTTTACAGAACCTTAATAGGCTGCTTGATGTACCTGACTGCAACAAGACCAAATATTATGAATGCTATAAATATACTCTCGAGGTACATGCACTGTGCTAGTGAAATTCATTTTCAAGCAGCAAAAAGAATTGTTAGATATATTAAGGGTACAATTGACTATGGTCTAAGGTTCTGTCAAGTTAAAAATTTCACACTCCATGGTTATTCTGATAGTGATTGAGCTGGTTGTGTTGATGACATGAGAAGTACTTCAGGTTATTGTTTTAGCTTTGGTTCTGCTATTTTCTCATGGTATTCTAAGAAGCAAGAAGTCATAGCTCAATCCACAGCAAAAGCAGAATATGTAGCTGTTGCTGCTGCTGTGAATCAGGCTCTCAAGATTAGGAAATTGATGGCAGACCTGCATATGGAGCAAAAGGAAAGCACACAGATACTTGTAGACAACCAAGCTGCAATTTCAATTGCAAATAATCCAGTGTTCCACGGCAAAACAAAACACTTCAAGCTGAAACTCTATTTCCTAAGAGAGGTACAAAGAGAAGGAGAAATACAGTTGATCTACTGTAAAACAGAAATTCAAAATGCTAACATCCTGACCAAGGCACTTCCTAAAGCTAGGTATGAGTTCTTAAGGCAAACTCTTAGAGTCTGTAGCTTCAGAGCCAATGAGGAGGTGACGTTGCATTGAATGACTGCATAGTAAATTGTAGCATCATAATGAATCGTCTCAAAAGTCAAGTAACCGCGTGCAAGACGGAATTTTCCGGTGCCACCAACTATGGCCACTTTTCTTAACCCTCTCAAACTGAGCACTACTTCCTTGTATTTCAAGAGTGCTACTTTTGTATTCCTCGCTGGTGAAAACAATCGATATTAGGACATGTGTATTTGACCCATCTAAAGCTGAGGTCACATGCAAACCTTGGGCTCATGCTATCTTTGCCAACGACAGATCAAATCCTTGGGTTATTGGGTCATCGATGCAGAAGATGGCTCCAAATTTGATTAAGCTAAGAAGGCCATCGGGTTGACCCGTAATCTGTACAACTATGGCATTAGGTCCCCTAGAATAATCTTAAAAATATAGTGTAAACTTGGTCTCTTTAGGCTGTCCAACTTCTGCTTCTGAAGTTGAGAACATGGCCAGAAACACAAGAAGTGAGTCTGATTGAATTTAAAGCCATTGCAGATAATAATGTCTTCAGCCTGGAGTTGCTATGCCTTGGTTTCTTGGTCAAGGTGGATATATAATGGGTGAAGGTAGGGAACATTTGTACCAAATTTAAGGAGTTTTTTAAACGATATTACAACAATGTAGCTGCCAACAATTTTTTTATTTAAACATAAAATAAAGTTAATTTCATAGGATGCAGTCTCAATTATTCGATATCTTGTCTTATACCTTAAAATATTTGATATTTTGGCTAGTACTAGGTTACAAAGTTATTGGATGTATTTGATGTAAATCTCAAAACCCAAATATTGGAAAAAACAACTACAGATTTGAAAAATTGAGTCTCTTCCTTACCTGATGTTTTTCTTCTAGAAAATAAGTTGCCTTTTTAATTCAATTTTAAAGACTTGTTTCCCTCCATGATTGATGCTTAAACACCTTTTGAAAAACTATTAGAGTAAATTTAATGAATACTCATTCAATTTTAACATTGTTACTACTTACTCAACTATAATAGGTTACCCAGTGCTCACCAATAATCTTCTCATATAATTATCCATCAACTACTCATTTAACTCCCATCTCTACAAATAAATGAAAAATTACACGTGGTTAACAAAAATCAATCCTAAACTTTTTTTGTTAAATCGTACAACATGTAATTAAACCCACGACATTTCTCCTCTAAAAATCTCGTCTTCAACCTATTTTCATGACCTCTCTTCTCTGGAAAAGAATATTAAGAAAATTTTTATTCAATTTCTTCAAAATTCTCCCTAAAATCAACGTTAATACAGTATTAGGCTTGTGAATTCTTCTCTTGTTTCGATAATGGAGGGCATAGGTGATCCACAATGCCCTCATATAGACAATAATTGTGTGGAAGATGCACTGTTAAAAGATGAGCAGGAAAGACCACAAGAAGGTAAATTTTTATTTTATTTTGTTGGAACATGCTTTGTTTCCTTATGGGCATAAAAAGGGGAAAAAAAAATTGGATGTGCATATAAATGATTCTAAACTGAATGTTTTGGAATATTCAATATTATAATTGGATTCAAAAGGCTAAAATCCTAGTTCTGTTGTAATATATTAATACATTAACCCCAGTATTTTACTTGTACCTTAATCAAATTCACACTGAATATGTATGTACCAAACATTAACCTAGTTTTTTTATTGCATTCCAGTGCTGAACAATGAAGGTGAAGATTTGGTGCCACTTGAGTGCCAATTAAATGATCGGAGGATGATGTTGACGGTGGAGGTTTTCGTTTTCAGAGAAATGCACCGAAAATAGTTGTGGATGGTCTAAATGCGGACCTTGAATTTCAAACAACTGGTGAAGATGATGGCTCAGAATTCAATGATCCATATTACACATACTCGGAGGAGTTGCATACTGATCATTCTTCAGGTCAGGAAAATAATTATCGTTTACCACTTATGATGTTGAAATGGAGAAGTTCAATCCACAACAAGAGGTCGGGAAAGAGTTCAAAGACATAGAAGAATTTAGGAAAGTAGTTAGATATTATGGAGTTGTCACCAGGCGTGATCTGAAGTTTTAAGGCCGTTGCATTTTTTTTTCTATCACAACTGTACGATATCGTAATAAGTTATACAGTGGACCTTCGAGTCCGTATTATCGTTCCCACGAGGACTATACTTTAGATCTTAATTAAATTTTTCTAACTCCTATTTGATAAAAGTAAACAAAGATTTATGCGTTGATGTGAGTTTTTGATTTAAACAGTTTAACCTAATTAAAATGCACACAAAAATTTGTTGAGATTTTAAATAATGGATGGAAATTAGGGACGAGCAATTCACCTATCGATCACATTTATAACATGTTTGGTAACAATTAAAATCCAATTAAAATTGAAAATATGACCGTTATTGGGTTCCTCCCGTCTAATAAAAGTCAACAATAACGGCTAGTTTTTCAATTTTAATCCGATTTTAATCTCTACCAAACAGGCTCTTAGGGTTTAATTTCAAATTCAAGAACCTAATGTAGTGTTCGATCAAATTCTTCTATGATATTCAATTTACCTCTCTCGAGTTCTCATTGAGCCTATTTAACTATTTCAATCTCATATTTCTATGCAAATCTACCTTAGTTGAAATAAATATTAGTTTTAAGAATTCGTGTATGATCGCAATATTTAGTATATGTATCTCTACACGTTATACTAAATTATCGAATTTTACTATATAGTCTAAATCTCAAACTCACATCTCGAGTCGTAAAAGATTCACCTAGTCATCAAATTGGTAATCAAGTAATTTAATGCATTAAACTCATAATAAAATCAACACATGAACGATAAAATACCAAAAATCTTGAATAAAAGATATCAAGAATTTTAAGTAGATTACAGTGTTCGCCCTAATATAAAATTTAGCTATTAATACTAAATGAAAAAGAAAAAAAAAACTAAAAGTTGTTATTAAATACATCACCAAATTTTGAATATAGATGTGGAAAAAGAAATAAAGCTTGCACCAAGATCTTCTTCTTCCAATCACTATTTCAAAGCATGAATTCCTTGATGTTTTCCTCCTTTGAATTGTGCTCTTAATATCTAGTTGTATTTTTATTTTCTCAATGTGTAAATCCCCATAAAAGTGCCTCGTTTCTTTTATTTATACTCCCCTACACGATTTTCTAAAAATTGGAGTCTTTTTGGACTTTTCGTGGACCTAAGCATCATAAACCTAAATTAGCGCAACACCTAAGTGCTATGGTGTAGCCCCTAGGCGCCATGTTCCCTTCATGTGTAGCGCCTAAGCACTATGAGGCACTACATCTATGAAAAAAAATGGCGTCTTTCGGGTAAACATAGCGTCGGGCGTAAGGTTGTCGGTGCCTGGACACTAACTCATTTTTCTAAATTTGTGTCTTCTTCCGTATTTTTGTCATAACGTTTCCTTTGGATATCCGGTTACGACAATTCAAAATGATATGGATAACGAAAAGGGCTACAACTTTTCTAGAAATAACTCTTTTTCAATTGAAACGTTAACTAGGCCAAAATGGGTCTCAATATCCAACTAAAAATCAGGACATCTTTATGTTGTTGAAAATTGATTTGATTGTGAAAATATTTTAGCCATATTTTCACTCCTTTTGACTTTTAATTGTATCCAATTGACCCCTAACATTCTCAGATCTTCATCGTGAGCTCTGACATAGCTTTTGAGTATTTACACTTTAGCCCCCAAACTTTGAATCTTGCCCTTTTTCGCTCACTTCTTTCAATTTTACTTCCATTCAGTGAGTTTCACATAATAACACATTATATGATAAATATAATTCCATTAAAGAATTACGAATATGAATATTTTGGAGCCTGATTAAGTGTATAAAATACACTTATCAAAAATAAACAACCACATTTTGTAAATCACGTAGTTCTAGTGAAATAATCAACGCGAATAGTGTTTCTACTTACTATAATGTACAGTGGTTGAAGATAATCTTGTACGAATTCGGTGAAATATTTGTTGTTCCGGCTATGAACATGACTATTCCCTCATTGCATCTTTTTCCTTAATAGGTCAATGTACTTAGTGTACTAGAACTAGCTGGAGAAGGTAAACAAAATGGAGTTGAATTTGTGTTTGACCCGTAACTCTATGTTTGGCCAAATAGTTCATGTAAGTCTAATTTAGGCAGGTAGTTCCAACATCCTTTTGCTATGCCAATTTCGTTTGACAATACCTACATACTATGAATTCTTGCACTTCAACTTGACGACCCGTGGACAATAATTTAAAGTGTTCCTAACATTTGACAGTTTGTTTTATTTTTCGCTTACCCATATCGATTGAACCTACTACTTTGAATTCTTCTTCTTCATCAATATCATCCAAATCAATTAGATTACATGCAAATCTATAACACCCAAATCATCAGATTTTGGGATTTTATTAAGACTGCAAAAATCATTGTTGTACATAGGAGATGCACTTCATAGTGTCAATGGTTTATTTGAGTTGACACCACCATCAAACATAATATAGCTATTGAGATCCATTTGGTGGAAAAAAAAATTGAAAATTATAAATAAAAATTAATAGTTGAAGAGTTGAGAATAATGAGGAATTGAGAATTGAAAAATTTAGAATTAAAATGTAAACGATAAATTGTAGAGAATTTGTGTGAAATCATGAAATAGAAGGGCGGGTATTTATAGTTTTTTTTTAAAAAAAAAATAATTAAAATAAAAGTCAATATGACAACTAGGAACCATTGACCAGAAAATGTGAAGTCAAAACATCCGATGAGTTCTATGTACCCATGAACCGCTCTCCCGACCAGTAAGCTAAGTCGAGTTCGACGCACCCAAGTTTTTAGGCTTGACTTGTGCTCAGGCTCGTCCTAGACAGCCTGAGTAGCCCATGGGTCGAGCCCAAACAACGAGCCAACGAGTCGCTCGATCCAATTGTCAATCCTACATAGTTGTATCGCTTCCCAGTTCAATTTAATTCTAAAATTTTGTACGATACTAAACATGGGAAATTGCGCATTCTAGTTTTGCTTGTTTTCTTTATAACAATTTCTTCTCAACTCATTGCTTTACTACGAGCATGTTTGATATACATAGTTTGAAAATAGATTTTGTGATTATTGACTTTTTTTTAGAATGTTGGTTAAAAAGTGAGAAAAAGTTATGAGATCACGTGTAAAATTATTTCGTTTGGAGAATATGTAATTAAAAATGAATGTTAAACCATCCGTACCAAATATGGGCTAAATTAGTAAATTGTATAGTGCTGTCTATTTAATTGTTTATCATTTTGCACAAACATGTTGTGAAGCAACTAAGGGGCTGCTCTCTTCGTATTTCAATTTTGTGTTTTGAGTTTTAAATTCATTTTGGGTTTTGTGTTTTGAGTGTCCATTTTGAGATTGTTGAAAATGTGTTCTTTTTGGCATTTTGAAAAATTGTTTCTCGAAACATAAAAATAGAAAATGCGTTTACCTAAAATTTTGAGAATATTTTTTTATAATACTTTCTACAAAAAAACCACCACAACACCACCACAAAGCCGCCGCCACGAGAATCTCCACTGCCAACCAAAATCAACACAACCACCACTACCCTCGTCACCACCAAAATCAGCACAACCAGTCACCACTGCCAGCACAACCACCATTGCCATTGCCATTGCCAATCAACACAACCAGTCAAGACAACCAATCCACTGCCAACCGAAATCAACACAACCACCACCCACGCCGCACATACGATGGAACCACTCAAGACCTCAACTAGCTCGTCTAGCTGCAACTTGGTCTCAACCCACAAGTAAGAATCCCACATCACTGTCACTTACTGTTTTCCTCTTCATCGTCCTCCTCTAGCTCTTTCGATCCCCTTGTCCATATCCACAGTAGAACATCGAAACTTTTCTCCACTATACAAAACCTTACTTCCACCTCATCACCACAACCTCAATTATTTCCACTATCAATAATAATTTTACATCTTCTAGAAGCTGCCGAGATGGTAAAGTCTATAGGCCATCTAAAAATGCAAGAAATGATCATGAAATTAGTATAATCCACAATCCATTACCGGCCTTAGAATTTGATTACAAAAATCACATCCCGACCTTTTACCCAAAAATCCCACCATTCCTCGCAATTTGCTTGCACTGTTTGTACATCTTTTATAAGCAATTGATAAATAAAAAAAACCAAAAAATCATCGTCGATACTGCCAATGTTGGCCAAACCACAGTAGCATCGCGACGAATGGGTCGTGATGAATGGGTCGCGATGAATGGGTCGCGACGCTGCGTTCACAGTAGTGTTGCCTTCCCGCGCTCACTCCCGTGTCGGCACGTCGCATCTCCTTCGTTGCCAGTTGTAGTGTTTGAGTGGGTCGTCGGCATCAAGAAGAGAGAAGGAAGAAATGGGATTGGAAAAAGAGAGAAGGAAGAGATGGTTTTGAGCGTTTTTCGTGTTTTCCAATTTTTGGATGTTTTGTACTGAAAACGCCCAAAACGTAAAAAAAATGACATTTTGTGTTTTTAGTACAATTTATTTTTTTTGTTTTCAAAAACGAGTTTTCGAAAATAGGAAAAAGAACACGTTTTCACTGTTTTGAAAAATCAAAAACAGAAAACGGCTCGAAAAAAGTAAAGAGAAAGGGGCCTAAATTTTTCTTGAAGTTTTGGGTTATATCACGTGTTTGATTTGCTTGCTAAATTCTGAATTCTAATTTTTATGTGAAACTATTATCTATTTTAGTTTTTATATTGTTGACATTATTATTTATCGCTAAAGGTTTCCCTTTTTTGATATTGTGTGATTGGATGAGCAGCTGGTTATTTTGTTTATTGTATTTGAAAATTATATCTTGAGTTGTTGATGCAATTTTGTGATATCAGAAAATTTGTTTTTGATAGTTTTATAATTTATTTTTCTTTAAATCATCGGATCGACCCACTTTGACCTTACCCTTTCTCTTTTCCAAATTGATGCTCGAACCAGTTTTTTAAATATTGTTTCTATCTAATTTATAAGTTCTTTTCAAATGAAGGCTCAATCATTTTGCATGATAAAATGGACATATTCATATTTATTTTCGTTTGGCAATAAATTAATTTATAAATTGCTAAACTCCATTTTTAACTATACATTTCAAATGGATCCATAAATGCTATCAATTTAATCATCACTTATTTCTATCTATATGTAAATTAAAACATTTATAAATTCTTCCAAACCTAGGCATGTCCCTTTGTTATTTTATAAATCATTTATACATATTTAACTTTCATTTTCAATAACACATTCCAATGAATTTATAAATTCTATCCACTTATTATTTACATATATCTAATTGTTTATAGGATTTTGCTAAACGGGGGGTGCCACATGCGGCCACGCATAGTTAGCGAAACCCTTGTTGATAAATTTATCGGTTTATAAAATCTTTTTCAAAACGTAGGGTTGAATTTCATTCAGTAAAAAATAATAAACTATTTCCTTTTATTTTATTTTTGTTGATTGACAATATTATCCCACATTTCACAACTATGTTGTACTCTTGTTTGTGGTAACCTCATTCGTATTATTTGTACACTCTATGTGCACATTAAATATGACATTGCACTCTTGTACATATTAAATTTGATATTTCAAGATGTGTCAAAATTTATGCTATTGATTGTTTAAAATGTTGTTAAAATCAATGTATAAAAAGTTATTACCTCATTGATATAGCAAAAGTAATTTTGCATGTGTTTTGAGCCTCATTTTTTTTTTTTTTTGTTGAAAATGCGTTTTGTAATAGTGAATTTTTGAAAAATGTACGGTTAAAAAGTAAAAGAAATTTTTTTTAGATTTATGTATAAAATATTTTATTGTCAGAATATGTGATTAAAAATAAGTTTTAACAAAAAATGAATTTTAAGATAAGGGCTTTATTTGTCTATAATGGTGATGACTCTCTCAGGTCTACTCACACTAGCGTGCGTGTTGCGTACCTTGACCTCTCCCTTCCAATTTCTGGCGCTCTCCTCTCCGTCATAGCTACTCGGGACTCTTCAAGTTTCCATCTTGAGCTCGACCAACGAATACTCTTTGTTAGATTTCCTCCCAATTTCTATTTTTCTAGGGCTTCTATTTTCCCCCAGTATGCTATCTTTATTCTTAATTAATATATTTTTTTTCCATTTTGCTTTATTTTACATGTTTATTGGACTTTTTATTGAAATTACTGGTTCGATTAATTTGGGTAATTAGCCTTCAGTAGAATTTTTACTCTCCTCTTCCGTTTCCCACCATTTTCTTGTATTCACTTCTTAATATTGTTTTTCCCTTTTCCCCTTAAATCTTTTTTGTTGACTTGTTTCTTCAATTCTATACTTTAGCAATGTCTTATTCTTCGGTCCTCCTATCATACTAAACAATGTTTGAAATTCGATTCTGAATATCATTAGGGTGTTGCTGTGAAATGCTCAAACACTCACTTATTTTCTTTCCTTTTTCATTTAAATCATATTGAATCTGTGCATGGTATTTCTTCATATGATTTGAATTTAATAACTGGAGAATCCATCTTAAAGACAAATATGGTATCTTTAATAGTTAAACTTTTTTTACTTTTTAAATTTACCTATCTTTAATACCTTACGGGTTTTTATGGAATCGCAAATATAAGTATATACCATTAATTTGACTAAGTTCTTTTAAATAGAATATCTAAATTTAGTTTTATTGAGTGAGACTGCTTTTGACCTTTTTGGTGCCATTGCTTATGCCATGGATTGGTGTTAGTGCATGAAGCTAATTCATGGGTCTTACTTGAGATTGATACTCTTCTGAGATTGAAGTTCTATCTAACAGTGAATATATAATGGTGGCGTCTATTATTTGATAAACAGAGCTCGACTCAAGAAGACTATTATGATACATTATTGTCCATTTAAGTTATCACAATTTCGTTCCTTGAGTTGATGTTTTCATAATGACTTCAGTGTTTATTCATTTTTAGATCAATCCGCTACAAAGGAGGTATTTATTACTACTGCAAGGAAAAAACAACATATGAGCTCCTGCCAATGGAAAAACAAAGTAAACAATATAACCAGACGAACCAAAGAATAAAACTTCTACAATTATTTATTTAGCTTCCTTGCCAGAGTCCTAAAATATCGATATTTGATAGTTCTTTTGATAAAATATATCCTGAATTGTTGCATTTTATGTTATATAGGTCAAACTTAATGGTTGAACGAAGAATCAAAAGAAAGAATCGAAAATTGGTGAAAAAGGGGTAAAATCCAAAGTCAAAGGACCAAATTGAAAATATTCAATAGTTGATTCGGATACAAGAAGATATTTTGAAGATTACTAGGAGACAATTAGATGAAAACTCAAAAATGAATGAAATATAATCAAAATCAATTTCCAATCGCATAAGTTATATTCCAGATTTTTAGTCGAAGTTTGAAACAAATTTTTGGCACAGTAAACGTCTGAATTGAAAAATTATACTTTCTAGAATAGTTGTAAATCGCATCAATCGGATATCGGAAGAATAAATTATGGTCAAATACGGACTGTTGGGCAGAGACAAAAAAACCCGCGCGCGAAGACAACTTTCTTTATTCGATTAGAACTTTTTTGGAAACCAATTTGGACGTAATTTTCAACCAATGTTCAAAATCCTACAAATACATAACAGCAGGATACATATATGGGAGAGCTCTCATGTACATATTATACTCCAATATTCATCAATCGTTATCATCGAGGGATGAGAATTTATAGTTTTGTGAGAGAGAATTGAAGGGAATTCATAGTATTCTCTTTGTTAGATTTCCTCCCAATTTCTATTTTTCTAGGGCTTCTATTTTCCCCAGTATGCTATCTTTATTCTTAATTAATATTTTTTTTTTCCATTTTGCTTTATTTTACATGTTTATTGGACTTGTTATTGAAATTACTGGTTCGATTAATTTGGGTAATTAGCCTTCAATAGAATTTTTACTCTCCTCTTCCGTTTCCCACCATTTTCTTGTATTCACTTCTTAATATTGTTTTTCCCTTTTCCCCTTAAATCTTTATTGTTGACTTGTTTCTTCAATTCTATACTTTAGCAATGTCTTATTCTTCGGTCCTCCTATAATCCTCCATACTAAACAATGTTTGAAATTCGAGTCTGAATATCATTAGGGTGTTGCTGTGAAAAGCTCAAACACTCACTTATTTTCTTTCCTTTTTCATTTAAATCATATTGAATCCGTGGATGGTATTTCTTCATCTGATTTGAATTTAATAACTGGAGAATCCATCTTAAAGACAAATATGGTATCTTTAATAGTTAAAACTTTTTTTACTTTTTAAATTTACCTATCTTTAATACCTTACGGGTTTTTATGGAATCGCAAATATAAGTATATACCATTAATTTCACTACTAGAAAGTGAGGCAATAGAGACGAATATTTGACAACGAATGTCTTCCATTGTTAACACCGAAGGATTAACAACAAATCAGCAACAAA
>CAIGRQ010170491.1:0-16003 GCA_903798375.1 Fraxinus sp. D2006-0159 | reverse complement strand
TCATTTTCAACCACACATTCTTCAGTAAAATAATATTTTTCATCACATCAATAACTTTTCCTTCTTTTTCAACCACACATTCTCCATCAATCTACTATTCCAGAATACATTTTTCTAAAATAACGTGGCTCAAACACACCCTTAATATGGTCAAATTGGTCTCTTTCTGCTTCTTCCAAATTGTTGCTGTTTGAGTTATAAATAAATCTTTACAAGTTATTGATTTTTGCAAATTAAGTGAAATTAAATAGCTGCTTTTTTAAAGACTAATACTGGGCCACTATTTCATAAAGGAGTAGAAGGTCTTTTAAGAAGGCCTTGCTGTTTATATTCTATTCCTTCTAATTGAAATTCCTAAAACACCATCTTCCTCACCATCCCCACCAATACTTCAGATCTTAAGTATTAACCCCGACAGTGAAATTTTCAGGCCCCATGTAATGCCATCAGCCGTGGTTAAGTCCCTGGCAGAGCAGGATAACATTCATTATCAAGATTTGAAGGAAATATAACAAAAAGCTATAAAAAAAAAGTTGTCTCCTGATAAAGAATTCCTGAAACTTCACACGATATATTAAACATGAACAGTATTTTTGCACAGCAATCATCTTACAAGCATGTCGATAAAAATGGAATTTTCTTGATGCTACAGATTGTATAGGCCTCTTAGTGTGTCTTTATATCTTTTAATGAAGTCGAAAACAATCCCATAACCATGAACAAGATTATCCCACCTCCTTGTGGATTTCTTAGATGGAGTTTCCGGAGCTCACAGAAGGGGTGAGGGTCCAGAAGGGGGGACACCGTGTGGGGGGTGGGGATTGGGGTAAGAGGTACAACCATTTCTGTAGTGAAGAAGCTAAAGGCAGAGTAGTAGGACAAATTTTTTTCTCTAAAGGGGTTAAATTGAATTTTTTGATCACACTTTCGATAAACAATTTAAAGGAAGGCCTTATTTCATTGACCATGGAAAAAAGGCTCTTTAAGAAAATGTATGTGCTGTTGTGTTGCATTTACAGAAAATTTTAAAGGATTCTTATATTTTGGTTTCTAAAATATATTCTGGAGGAGTTATTGTGTTTTTATTTTTTATCTTTTAACTTTTTGCAGATTTAGTGTGAGGAAGGGGTGATGGCTGCATTAAAGGAACTTCTTCCACCAGTAAAGTCTTCGGGGACTACACATTATGACCACTCTAATGATCCTTGGTTCAAACAAAGGTACAGCGCATCTGAGGCTGAAATATCTGAGATGGTCAAACCCAAGCCAGTGCCTCCATACTTGAAACGGGCTGGATTTAAACCTTCGAAGCCTGAAGACTTTGGCGATGGAGGAGCATTTCCAGAAATCCACTATGCACAGTACCCACTTGGTATGGGAAGGAGTAAGTCTCAGAATCCCGGTTCAAAGACTTTGCCTGTTACAGTAGATGAGCACGGGAATGTGAGATATGATGCAATAGTGAGGCAGGATGAGAATTCAAAGAAGATTGTATATTCGCAGCATAGGGATTTGGTCCCGAAGGTTGTGAAAGATGATGAGAAAGAGGAGGAGATGGATGTGGATGAGATGCAGAAAGTGATTGATGAGACGACACAGGAGACTAAGGCTGCACTTGAGAAGATTGTGAATGTGAGATTGAGTGCTGCACAGCCAAAAAATGTTCAAACACAGTCTTCAGATTCTAAGTTTATTAAGTACAAGCCATCACAACAGTCAGCAGCCTTTAATTCAGGAGCCAAGGAAAGAATTATCCGAATGGTTGAAATGCCAGTGGACCCCTTGGAGCCACCCAAGTTTAAACATAAGAGGGTCCCAAAGGCATCTGGTTCTCCACCAGTGCCGATTATGCATTCTCCACCTCGTCCTGTGACCGTGAAGGATCAGCAGGACTGGAAGATTCCACCATGTATTTCAAACTGGAAGAACCCTAAGGGGTATACAATACCTCTTGACAAACGTCTGGCTGCTGATGGTCGGGGGCTTCAGGACGTTCAGATTAATGACAATTTTGCTAAATTGTCAGAGGCTTTGTATGTTGCCGAGCAGAAGGCAAGAGAGGCTGTTGCAATGAGGTCAAAGGTTCAGAAGGAGATGATGATGAAAGAAAAGGAGAAGAAAGAGATGGAGCTGCGGGAGTTGGCCAGGAAGGCGAGATCGGAGAGAACTGGTGTTGCTCCTGCTGCTGCAGCACAAATGCCTTCTGAGAGGGGTGCAATCAACAGCGATGACATGAGTGTTGATTATGAGCGTGTGAGAGATGCCCCCAAGGAGACAAAGGAGGAAAAAGAGGAGAGGTTACAGAGGGAGAAAATTCGTGAGGAGAGGCGCCGTGAGAGGGAAAGGGAGAGAAGGCTGGAGGCGAAAGATGCTGCAATGGGGAAGAAGAGCAAAATTACGAGGGATAGAGATCGTGATATTAGTGAGAAAGTCGCTCTTGGAATGGCCTCCGCGGGAGCTGGGAGAGGGGGTGAAGTTATGTATGACCAGAGACTGTTCAACCAGGAGAAAGGGATGGATTCTGGTTTTGCCACTGATGATGCTTACAACATATACGATAAGGGCCTATTTACTGCTCAATCAACTATGACTACTCTGTACAGACCGAAGAAGGATGCAGACGACGATATGTATGGAGGTGCGGATGAACAGCTGGACAAGTTAATGAAAACAGATCGTTTTAAGCCTGACAAGGCATTTACAGGAACATCTGAAAGAACTGGTCAAAGAGAGAGGCCAGTTGAGTTTGAAAGAGAGGCTGAAGAAGCTGATCCGTTTGGTTTGGATCAGTTTTTGACGGAGGTGAAGAAAGGGAAGAAGGCCATGGAGAAAGTTGGTACTGGAGGAACCTTGAAGGCTGGTGCAGGCTCTATGCGTGATGGTTACGAAACATCCGGTAGATCGCGCATTAATTTTGAAAAGGGCCGATAAATGTGTTGAGAAGTGGCAGAAAAAGGTCCTTTGTTGGTTCTCCCGGTGTCATTTTAGTCCCATGTTATGGATACTGTTTCCAGTGTATGACCTGTTTTGTTAGATTGGATTTTATTCTCATATTAGCTGTCTTATAATTCTGAAATCTCTTAATATGATTATGTAACTCTGGTTCATGTTCACTTTGTTGAGAAGATGTAGACATACCTCATTATGCTTTGCTGTTCCTTGTGTTTTGATCTGTGTTTAGATATCAGTATTTTATTAGCTTTGCTTTAATTACTGCTAGAAGTCAGGTTAAGCTCATTTATCAATTTTGCGTATATGTTGGAATGTTCAGCTGTGTTTTTCCCCGTGCTTTCTGTTGCAGTCTGACCATTGGAAGGAAAATTTAGGGTCCATGGTTTAAAATTCAGATAGTCTATCTTTACTTGATATGCCATGGACATGTATCCTTATTTGAGACTAGAATGCTTGTTCTTTCAAGGATATCCCAAACCAGAACCAGGTGGTGTGGTAGAGTTCGGTTAAGTTTGTTTTAAAGAAAACTACAATCGGTTCTCAGTTATTAGAACAGTGTATAAATCGATTTAGAAGGTTATATTGTTGTCGGGTGGCATTTTTCCATTGTCGGGTGAAGTCAAGTTACAATTATCCTTGCATAGAATGTTAACGTTACAGCTTTTGCTTTTCTTTTGCTGAGTTTGATTTGGTTTCTGCTTTAAAATTTGTGAAGAATTAACCAGGCTTGACTGGGTAACTTAGGTAGTACTTAGTAGATAGTTGGATGATGTTGGTAGTTGTCTCACTGTTGTGAAACAAACGTCGGTTATTTGTCTACCAAAGTGCTCTATTTTAAAGGTTAAGGACCCCAAATGTTCTATGAGCAATAGTTGGAGACCCTAACTTTAATTTTTCCTGTGCTTTTGTGTTCATATTTTACTAATTTAGTTGATATTTTAACTAAAGGATAAATTGATCTACATCTGCAACATATAGAAAGGTTATTATTGATGTACACATTGGTTTTCGATAGATATAACAAGGTGGAATGCGGCGGTAGAGAATTTTTTGACAAATGGTGAGTTATGAGTTACGACTTTAATTAGTTAAAGAGAGATTTTGGGTTGAGTTTATTCAAAGGTGAAATGTTTTTTTGTTTTTTTTTTTTTTGGGAAATATAGGTTGTGAATTGAATTCCCTCTTTTTGGAGGGTATTCGCCTCTTTATATAGACTTTAGTTACGTGCGTAATGGCGCGGCATTGTGTCAACTCGAAACAACCAATAACGTGGAGATGGACAATTTGGCCATCCTTTCAATCACTCAACAAATGTATTGCTATTAAGGAAGCATCATTAGACCCAGCATTATTAGACCCCATTGCAAGTCAGTTGTATTATTGCTTTCGAGAATGCCTTCGATACACGTGTCATCGTCGCAAGCGCATCAAATGTCTACTAATTCTCAATCATCTTTCATACATTGTGCTCTGATTGCATGCGCGTCAACAAAAATGTGACATACTCAATACAATGATGTAAAAGGTTATAATCTCTTTTGTCGGATAAATGTGGCATAGTTTCATTTGGTCATTTGATTTTGACATTGACTCGTTATTCCTATGGTGCGTGAAAAAAATTTAATGATTCAGGTTGTGCACATAGCCATCCTACGCTCCATAATTACTCTAGTTCGGGGAATTGATATGTCAACCGCAATGACATGTCAGCGGTGGACTTGTGGGGATGGATTGGGTTGTGAAATGGGGTGGTCGGAAAAGATCTATTTGTTCATTTTGAAGAGATTGAGGACTCTTGCTACAATTTTTTTAAAGTTGCCTTTTTTGTATACTTATTTAAAGAGGCAATAAATGATGAAAGGCCGAGTTCTATTATATCTTCGAAAAGATAAAGTTGTCTGGTGTTAAAATCCTCACTGTATATTTCGCAAAAAATTGGAACGACCCAATAAATTATAACCGTCAAGAAATAAAAAAAAAAAATGCAAATATTAGACAACGAGAGAGAGAGAGAGAGTAATTTAATAATGAATAATATAATAAAAAATTGTTTATAATAAATTTTAATCGCTATATAAAAAAGAAAGGGAGTCTAATTTATGTGCGTGCAAAACATTTGAATGCTCGAATAGCCGACGGAAATCGAATCACTGAAAACAATTCTATGGCTACTGATATCGGCACCTTAGAGAAAAGGTGAACTTTTCGACCTAATTTCACTGTGGAATTCATTTTATTTTTATTTTTTAATTAAGGTGATTTTTAAGTTCTTATGTGGCATGTTAGTTTAATTATTTTGCTATTGAAGTATATATTATTTACTGATGATTGAGATTGGTGGCAAAAGATTTTATTAAGATTTGATTAATTAAGAAAAAAAATTAGGAGTCAGATGCTGAAATATTCTCTGCAATTGAAAATCACCTGTCCAGTGATCTGTTGGATACGTTGCCTAATGTTCAATTTCGGAATGCTGTTTTACTGTTCTTTCTTTCAATTCCACCTCTGAATTTTGTGATGTTTATAACTTGGGATATCCAATTGTAGCTTTAAATCCTGTAAAAAATGGTATTAGTTGTTGCATGATTAATATTATTTTGGTGAAAATACTATGGGCACTAATTTTAGTAAGTGCTTAATAAAAGAGAATTTGATGATTTTCTTTTACTTTTACGCTGAAACAACCATGGCTTACCACTCTTACAATGAAATTTCTGTTGAACTGTTTATATTGCTTCACCATTTTCAGGTACTTCGATGTATGCAAGAAGCAAGGGATTCTGCCAAATAAAGCAATTCTGGCTGAAGTATTTAAGGTTTATCATCCATATTTCATCCTTTTTGTTTACACGAGATTCATTATGGCATGAATGAACTTACAACATATAACTGTTTTTGGTGTCGTTAGAGTCTTTATGGAATTGCAGTATAGGGTATATATGCTAATGCAAAACTTTAGAAGGATTTATGAGTAACTTTTATTCAGTTGTTTCAGTTGGTTTCTTTTATAGCTACAATGGGGTTGGTCATATGACTATGTCACATGGTATATATTCTGTTTATTTTTAATGACAAGGTAATATTGCTCTAGAGATGGGATAAGGAGTAGTGATGATTTTTATTGAAATGAATTTATTGCTCAGATTAAGCTCGAGAATACTCAAAGATGTGTCTTGGTAAGAAAGGTTTCTCGTACATGTGACTTATTTTGTTGGGTAGTACGATATCTAAAGTTGTCCTATTTTATGATGATCTTCATCTCAAAGCTGAATTTTTGGTGCTTAATGTTAGAAATTATAAATGATTTGTGATGAATAAACACTTCATTCACATACAAGTCTGGTGGCCTAAACTTAGCTCTTGGTATAGCAGTTAGCACATTGATACATGGAAGTTGAATGGTCAGTTTTTCATCCATAGATTTTGTTAATTACTTATACCTTCACTCTGTCAAAAATGGCTCAAATGGAATCCAAAGATTGATGTTATATTACATTCTAGAATCTAAAATTAAGTTGGAGATTTTTGTACACGCTCCTCCATTATATTTGCTTTTCCTCAAGTGAGTTAGTCATAATAATTGTGTAATGTATCACCCCACTGTAAGTAGTGTATGGGGTTGCATGCTATTATAACTAATTTGTCTTGCTTGGTATTGTCACAGATGAATTCATGGGATTTTTTCTAGGTGATTTCGTACTTGGCTAGTATGTAGTTTTTACTTGCATTTATATTTTACCTTTCTTTCCTGCTGGAGAGATTTTACAAACGGATCTTTGGATGACTTGATTCGATTCCTTTTGTTTTCTTGGATAACATTTATTATACATAGTTTTCTCCACTTTTATGGATAGCACTTTTTCTTGGTATGTTAATGGCCTCCTTTATCTTTTCAAATTTGTAACTTTTTAGTTTATCTTCTATGGCGGTCCAAAATTTAATTTTCGTGCCTATTTGGTAATAAGAACAAGTCTGGACTGCTAACACTTCGAGTGATGCAATATTGGTGTTTTTTTTTAAGATAATTCATATGATCCCTGCTATATTCCTTTCGGAATTCAAAAGATTATACTCAAATTGAAAATTGAGACATTATTGGGTTTAGCAGCACATTTATTTGGAGTAGGGGGGTAATATTTGTTGGTGTCAAGCATCAATGTGTATAACGTAGACTTGAACATTTTTCCTTACTAATCAATCATGGTTCTTAGGTGAAGTCACAACATAGGTAGGACTTTCAGTAAGCATTACATTTTAATACAAAAAATTTGTGATTCTTTCCAAACCAAGGGCATTATGAATCTTTGTTGTTTTGCATTTTTTTAGCAAATCAAGTAGAGAAAGTTTGTGTCAAGCATCAATGTGTTTAACTTAGAATTGAACATTTTCCCTCACTAATCAATCATGGTTCTTAGGTGAAGTCAGAACATAGGTAGGACTTTCAGTAAGCATTGCATTTTAATACAAAAAATTTGTGATTCTTTCCAAACCAAGGGCATTATGAATCTTTGCTGTTCTGCATTTTTTTAGCAAATCAAGTAGAGAGAGTTTGTGTCAAGCATCAATGTGTATAACTTAGACTTGAACATTTTTCCATACTAATCAATCATGGTTCTTAGGTGAAGTCAGAACATAGGTAGGACTTTCAGTAAGCATTACATTTTAATACAAAAAATTTGTGATTTTTTCCAAACCAAGGGCATTATGAATCTTTGCTGTTCTGCATTTTTTAGCAAATCAAGTAGAGAGCATGAGCTAGGAGTCTTGTTAAAGGAATAACCATAAAAATGTGTAGTTGCATTAACCATATTCTCTGTCATCATGTCCTATTCTGCACCTATTTGTAAAACTGACATGTATTTCTCATGTTTAGCATGCACTTATGTTAATGGAAGCACATTAAATAAGAGATTTTTGACATCTTAATGACATTATCAAAAGTTTACTCATTTTCCCCAACTTCCTATGAATTGCCATTTTCTCTATATCTTTATAAATTGTTTCTAGTGTTTCTGGAGCCATGGTTCTAGTTGTGAAAGGTTTCCTGATTCTTTAAAAGGTATTTATTCAATGCCTATTAACCTTAACCTTTCAACTTGAATTGCACGTGGAAGCTGACATCCTTTATTGTTCTTTTTTAATAAAATTTTTGTGATTTTTCTACCTTCAATTATTGCTCTCCATTTCGATGGGTGAAAATCAAAAACTATATTTGATTAGTAAAGCTGTCTTGTGATACAGGCTAAGCACAAGAAAGCACGTCATGAGGTGTCCAGCCTTGTGGTTTTGTTGGACGACTTGAAGGATGTTGATTTCTACCCACTTCTTGATCTATTGATGGAAATTGATTCTTCGGAGATTGATGCAGTTGACATGATAAATAGATCTTCTTGTGCACTGAGTGGGGAACGCGTTTCATCATTGCTGCGTGCTGTCAACAAAAAGCTTCGAGTTGTTGATATCAGGGACATCTCATTTGGAAAGGGTTTCTTGCTGTATGTGGTTGTGCCCTTTTACTCCTTCCTACATGGTTTTTTTTTGTGGCAATGAAGAAAACTTCCTTTCTTTCCACTTTCTCAACAGACAGATACTTTGGATATTGTGCCCGCCAAAACATAGAATAATTACCAAAGCTTGATAAGTATTATTTAATTACGGTAGTCATGTGATTTTTGAGTTTTTAGAGGAAAGAAGGATACACGCCTAGTGCTAAAATTTCCGGAATCTTGTATTTTTATAGAATAATAAAAAAGGCATTATCTAATCAGAGTAATGGACCACTTGTTTCTTTGAGGATTTAACGATTGCTGACTATACTGTCAAGTGGAATCTTGACCATCTTCTCAATGTGGGAGGAGAGATTTCATCCTAATTTTGTGGAGCCAAATTATCCTTCATTCATATTCTCTACTTCCTTGTCCTCGGTGCATTTTGCTTAACAAATGCTGTACCCTTGTATGCTAATATTAGCTTTAGCCATGTGGGTGACTCTTTTATTAGGACATCTCATTTATTTTGTTAGTTTGCACCTTTTTTGGTTTTGTGCTCAAGAATGGGTGAATGTAAGCTTGTGTGATGCTGTGTAGTTAGACTTCCTTGTGTTTTCATAAGAAGATAAGATGGGACCTTGATGGGTTTCCCCAACCTCGTGTTCCTCATGAGAACTCTTACTGTTGTGAGCTTGTATGGTTCCTTGGCACCTTCCAGAATGCACCTTTTGGTGCCATGTGTGCGCTTGTGAAAATACAGCACAATTGACCTTGAGCAACTGGTTTGTAGTTTTTTAACACTTGCTACAGTTCACTACATCTTCTACTGTTTTTCTGTTCCCTCACCCTCCCTCAACCTTCTCAGTCTCAACTTTGTCGCTCGTGCCACATAAGGTCTCTTATTTTCCAGGTTTTCCTTTGCTGCTTGTGAAGATACCTTAATGTCGTATTACAAATTTATTTGGCGTTTTCACCAGATTGGATTTTATAACTCAATCTCTGTGTACTCATAACCGCGAGATCTTTCTTGTTCAGGGATCTTTCTCGACAAGGCTTAACGTGCCAAGTGCTAAACCTAAGGTCCTCCCATTTTCGGAAACTCAATATGGTTGGGAAATTTGTTCAGATGCACGCACTTAACCTGGATTTCAGTGCTTCACTTACAAGTTTTCGAGAGGATTGTTTTGCCTGTATGCCAAACCTCAAATCCCTTTCCTTGTGTGAGACAAGAATTGGAAATCTGTGGACAACTAGTGCAGCACTATCCAAACTCCCCTCGCTGGTTGAACTTCGATTTCAAAATTGTTTGTCATGCAGTGACACAAGGAGCTCTCTTGTGTCATCCTGGAATAAAGTATATGAAGACATTGATTCAGGTCATAGGGACTTTGGCCTTTACATTGAATTACCATCGCTCTATGGTGAAGCAATCCCATATTTACCCTCGGGCATAGAATATGAAGATATGGATGATTATGATGCAAATCATGATCATCGAATTGCTACTGAAGATTCTTCAGATGACAGTGAAGTTGACTTTTCAGGTCATCGTCAGGACTTCGGTTTGGTGGAGCTGTTGCCTGATATACTACCTGGTTGGAATGAGCTGGTTGATCAGCAGAATGAGGTATAAATGGTTTCTGATGTTTTGGGCAAACTAATTCAACATGCATAACATTGGGCACGATACTACTATTTTGCTTTTTCTTGGGGTTTAGAAATCGATGGTTTTAACAAAAAAAAAACGTTTCTTTCTTTCTTTCTTTCTTTATGAGCTCTTTTTTTTTTTTAAAAAAAAGATGTCAACACATTACAAAGCTTTCTGTATGATTCTGACTACAACTTTTAGGGGGAAAAATCATATTTCCGAATGGTTCTCGGTTTATGCCATCACGAACACCTTCTTAAGAATGCATCATTCTCTAAGTGCTTGAAGAACTTTGGAGTACTGTCCTCACTAAGAATCATTATCATTTGTTATTGTCATTCCAGATCTCTTTTGGCACGCTGGACATGCAAGATGAAGATCAATTCGCTCCCGGGTCATCCAACTCTAGGCACATGTCTTACATTGCCTCAAAGAAATACGTTTCTCATCATCCATCACCAATATGTTATGAGAAACACTACAGAGATTACATGATAGCTTCATTACCAAACCTTAAAATTCTTGATAATTTGCACATTCAAAAGGTTGACAGGGAAACAGCCAATGATATCTTCAGGCGCCATTTTGAATACCTACCATACAACATGAATAATAAAGAGAGTGTGGTTAGTATTCTGCAGAAGCGTGAAGTAAGAGCAAACCCTACTCGTACACACACCTCAAAGAAAAAGTTATCTTATGCATCCAGAAAGTCTCAACATTTCTATTCTAGGTCATTATCTGCTGCAAAAGTAGGATCTTCCACGTGGCCTACCTTACGCCCTCTTTCTATTTTGAGTAGTGTATCAAGAGATGACAGGAGAAGTTTTCGTCCAAGGCAGTTTGAGTACCATCCATCTGAATCGAGCCTTATGGTTTTTGGGACCTTGGATGGCGAAGTGGTTGTTGTAAACCATGAGAGTGAGAAGATTGTTAGTTACATTCCGTCACTTGGAGCTATGAATAGTGTGCTGGGATTATGTTGGCTCAAAAAGTATCCTTCAAAGGTATATCATTTGCAAAATTGTTGGAAAAAATATTCAAATAATATTCATGCGACCCTCTCTAATTGCTTAAGCTTTTAGATCAAATGATTTAAACATGGTATCGGATTAGACAAAGATCTTGGATTCAAGTCTCACCACCAACCATTTGATCATGCACATGTTAGGCTTTAATTGAGAAAAATGGACCACCTACACATGAGATGGCATGTTGAAGACAATATTTAAATAATAAATCACATACTTTTTGATTGTTTAAGCTTTAAGATAAAGTGGTTTAACACTATTTATTAGCAAGCATATACATTTAGTGTTGAAAGTCCTACTTTTGCGTGTCATATAGTGGGAAAATACCGTGGTGTTTACACGTCCCGAAGCTATTGCTATCTACTTATCATATATTGGTTATGGTACTATCATTTAATTTCAGAATGCTATATGATCACAATTATCAACTGTAGTATTTGGGCTTGCTAGACAAATTTTCTTTAACACAAGGAATGCTGATTCTTTCTTGCCCGTGCACATTTTTTTATGGTATCTTGTCTATGAGCAGTTGAGTTTGAATTATTATAATTTATCGTTATAGTATTTCCAGAATCAAACTCGATATGTAATTGTTAAATCCAAATACGATGGAATTTGATGCTGCATGCTGAACTTTCAGGATACTCAGAATATACCTACATTGCTGTTTACTTTTGATTCAAGACCTGACTACTTAGTTAATTTGATCTCTCTGTTCACCATTTGCTGTATAATTTATCATTATTACTAGCAGGGCTGCTGGTTCAGTGGGGCGTCCTTGTTGAGGATATAATTTTGTTTAGCATCAATAGGTAATAAGGCCCTGGACCTCATGAATGGATTGAAACTTAAACATGCATGTCTTAGTTGAGAGATTTTTTTTTATGATTTGAAGAATTTTGATTTCTTCATATGTTTGTTATCTGTAGGAAATTTTATTTATAGCAAAAGGATTCTTATCTGGTGGTAATTCATTTTTATTGTATCTATTTTGCAAATTACTCTCTCCTATCCCCTCACTTGGTTGTTCTGTTTCAGCTCATTGCAGGTTCAGATAATGGTTCACTTAGATTGTACGATGTACAAAATGTACCTACAATTAGCAGAGGCATTTACCACATTCCTCCTGTTACCTTTGACGAGTTTGATCAGTTGACATCTGTTCATGTCAACTCAACAGATGAACTGTTTCTTGCAAGTGGATACTCCAGACATGTTGCTTTATATGATATTAGCAGTGGAAGACGCTTGCAGGTTTTTGCTGATATGCATCGTGAACATATTAATGTCGTTAAGTTTTCGAACCATTCCCCATCTCTCTTTGCCACTTCATCATTTGATCAGGATGTTAAGTTGTGGGATTTGAGACAGAAACCAAATCAGCCTTGTTATACTGCTTCAAGCTCTCGAGGGAATGTGATGGTTTGCTTTTCTCCAGATGATCATTTTCTTCTTGTTTCAGCCATTGACAATGAGGTAGCTTCTTCTTTTCTTGAGTTAGAAGTGCTAAATTCCCCTTCAGTAAAGGTTCCAGTGTATTGATGTTTCTTGTAGCTTTGATGCTAGTCAGTGTTAGGATGTAAATAATGTTTCATGCATGGAAATTTTCTTATGCTAAAAGTATTAACTGTCACTAAANAATTGGTCAAGCCTTGGGTTTGCTCCTCAATGGTCACCAGTTCAAGTCCCCTCAGGGCCACTGAGGTGAGAAACGGCTGTAAACTTCAGGGCCCCGTGGGATTAGTCGAAGTGCGCGCAAGCTGGCCCGAACATCCACGGTTATCAAAAAAAAAAACTTGACAAAGTGGTGGAATGGAGATCGTCTAGGCATTTTCTAATATATATTCTTGGGAATAGAAAATTATGGGCAAACTGGTAGACAGAACTAAAAGGAGAACAATGGACATTGTGGACTGATGTCAAAGTTGCACAGAAGATATGTCTCATGAGCTGACAGCAAATAGAGCAGTTACAAGTGAAATGGCGAACAAATCTAGGAACCACGATTCTGCAGAATTGTTGAGGTCTTTTTGATATGGATGAAGAATAGAAGCAACCACCATAGAGTGTTTCAAGCTCCAAAACCCTCAGAAAGACGGAATAACACTAGTTTGAATAATCTAGTGATCATAGCTAGTATTCGGCACTCTTGCTCTTGATAATATCTTATTCAATTCAGTTTTTGGGCCACGGTACATCATGTCATGTTTAATTATCATGTTCATCATATAGGGGCCACCTTCTGTGGGACTTGCATTATGTTGGACCTTCATCGTTACTTGTCCTCCATTAAGAACATAGACATCATGTCATGTTTAATTATCATGTTCATCATATAGGGACTACCTTCTGTGGTACTTGCATTATGTTGGACCTTCATCGTTACTAGTCCTCCATTAAGAACATAGGGTATCATTGCCAGGTTAAACAGCTGTTGGCAGTTGATGGAAGGCTTCATCTGGACTTTGCTATAGCTTCAACTGGAAGTTCGCAGAACTACACTCGGTCTTATTACATGAACGGAAGGGATTATGTTATAAGTGGAAGTTGTGATGAACATGTAGTTCGTATTTGCTGTGCTCGTACAGGGAGGCGGTTGAAGGATGTATCATTGGAGGTATACTGAAGCTTCTTATTGTTTCCTTATCAAACTTGGCTTGCTTGAACCAAACTTCTTAAGAAATGAATAGTATGAATTCGTCTTGTGCCAGTTTGAAAGATGAAGATTATTATCTCAACTCTACGGTGGTGGTTGATCAATGTTTTTCTTTAATATTTATTTTCTTACTTTATTAAATATTAAAATGCAAATGATTCCCCTTCCTTTATGTTTTGCTTTTGTGGTTAAAGAATCACACTGTTTACATAACAATTTTCTCTTACTTAATGTTAACGAGAGTAGTGGAAGAAGTATGATATGAGGCCTCAACATAACTAGTAGTTTAGGTGAACACTTCCATAACCTAACTTGCAATCTTTCCCAATTTAGGAACTTTTTGCAATTTTATTGTTTTTATTGCATTGAAACTTGAAAGTCTTTTATTTTATAAGGAATCACACGCGAAAGCAACAATTAGTAAATGGAGGAAGCACTTGAAGATGTAAATTGCTAAATGAGAAAACAAAATGAGTATAGGAGGATAAGAACTTCAACGAGAATTTGAATACAGATTAACCCTGTTTCCTTGTGAGGAATTGTTTCAACGCCTACCCTGCACATACTAAATCTGACAAAATTTGTTTGGTCTTTTTTTTCAGGGTAAAGGTTCGGGGACATCAATGTTTGTGCAATCTTTGCGTGGAGATCCCTTCAGAGTAAGTTTAAGATTTCCCCAAGCAGCTTCTCTCCTTGGTTCAGCTTTATATTTAAAACTTTTAGATTCTCTGAAATTCATGTTTGGAGCAGAAACCATGTTAATTATATAATTTCCATGTATAATGATACAATCGATGCTTTTAGCTTGATATTTCTGATTAGTGCAAAAGGAGGCTGGTTTCAAGGTTTATCTTTTTATCACTCTCAACAAACCTCCTTGCTTGTTCATATAGGAAGTCACTGAGATTTCTTTTATTCGAGTGTTA
Organism: Fraxinus sp. D2006-0159; assembly: GCA_903798375.1. NCBI lineage: Eukaryota > Viridiplantae > Streptophyta > Magnoliopsida > Lamiales > Oleaceae > Fraxinus > Fraxinus sp. D2006-0159. The sequence goes on along the minus strand of CAIGRQ010170491.1, from coordinate 1,301 downwards.
ATGAGATTAGTGCACAAAGTTGATAAGTTTGCATAAATTGATTTCAACAAAATTCTCATCCAAATTAACACATCTATGGTATACGTTCTTGGTATCATTTATGTTCCGTTTCTTACCTATAATCTTTGCCATGTCCTCGTCTCAGGATTTCAACTTGAGTATTTTGGCAGCTTATATACGTCCAAGCTCAAATTCGGAAATTGTGAAGGTAATATTTTCTCAGATTCTCTTTCTTGGGACAACAACAAAAGTATACCAATCCTTTCTCCAGAATATGTGACAAGTTTAACGTACTCTCAGGTTAATCTTCTGGAATCGAGTGACCATTATAGAGTACATTCTAACACTCAGCAACCTCACATTATCAATGGCCTCGGTGGTTAACTTAGTGAAACTCGATTGTAAACATACACATGTTGAAGATATATAAGTAAAGAATTAAGCCAGGGAAGCTCTACCGGAGAAATTCTGGAGAGCAATTTTTCTTGCTTATATTTGTCTGTACATTTTTTTATATATATACATCACTAATTCACTATATCCTTGTTTGTATATAAATTGTAAGGTTATCATGGTTTGGCATATCTGTTCTTGATGTTTCACTGTCTTTTTCAAGTTCAGGGGCAAACAGTGTGATTTCTGCTGAAACTGGTTTTTTGTATTTTAAATTTATCGAACTGGAAGTTCTTTGGATGTCCTTTGTATTTACTTAAATTTTTCTGCTCAATTTGAAATTTTTGTTTTGACGAGCATGTTGGCTGAGCTTAAAAGGTTCACATATGCTTTGAAATTTTATGTAAGTAAATTACTTATTTTAACCGTAAGGTAACCTTTACTTTAAAATGTACATTTTTTAACATGAAAGTGAAAACAATTATTTTTGAACATTTTTAAAAATTATACTGGTAGATCTAATTTCAACTTTCTTTTAATTTTGGTCAAACATGCTATAGCTCCTAGAAATGATTTTCATTGAACCATGAGATAGGGAACGGATCTCGGGTTAATAGGTAAAAAAAAAAAAAAAAAATTACACATGAATTTTTTATTTTTTTTTACATAAATTTTTTTGTTTCTACCTAAAAAAAATTCAATGGGCAACACAGTATATCTAAGTATTTGATTGGTTAGTTTAAAAGGTCGGAGAAAGGGAGCAGGAGGCGGCGACGGCGCTGTCGTGGAGAGTGGTGGTAGAGTGGAGAGATGGGAGAGAAATGAATTCTTAGGGTTAATTCCGTTGGGATATATTTAGGAATTAATTATTTAAAATTCTCTCTCCAATCTACACATATAAAATGGAT
>CAIGRQ010170403.1:0-11729 GCA_903798375.1 Fraxinus sp. D2006-0159 | reverse complement strand
CAGAAAGTACTTTAATTATCATATGAATGAGTAGGAATAATTTACTAAGTGCTTCATGAAATCTTTATAACTTAGTTGTCCATTTGAACTAAGATTTTGGGATCTCTAGTCAATAAGGTAGGGTTACGATTATAAAGACTCTTACGTAGTAGGCTACCACGAGTTTACACCATTGAGATCAATTGCTCGTGGTATTTGTCTACGACATATATGTCTAGATTTACCATTACATGTGACTTAGTATCTTATTAAATATAGATAGCCAATGATCGATAGATACAAATTGTCACTAACTAAAAAGTCCTCTTATGAAGTTACATGCTTCTCACTAGCTGTATCTAAAGCTTTATCAATTTCCAAACTCGGTTGGAAGATTTATATCCAATCATTACACTGATTACTCACATTTATTAGTGGATTTAAGATTCAGGGTATTCAATATTCAACATTAAACTATTACAAGACATTTATGAATATTCTTCAAATATTCCAATTTGCATATCCAAGCAAATATTATAATTGGCTTTCAACCCATTTCATTCACTTTAGACTAAATGTATATCATCCTTATAATTAGTATNTAGTGGATTTAAGATTCAGGGTATTCAATATTCAACATTAAACTATTACAAGACATTTATGAATATTCTTCAAATATTCCAATTTGCATATCCAAGCAAATATTATAATTGGCTTTCAACCCATTTCATTCACTTTAGACTAAATGTATATCATCCTTATAATTAGTATAAGGATTTCCTACATTTTCGCTTCATAGACATTCTTCTATGATTTATAAGGTATTAAAGAATTTAACCCCCCCAAATTCCTTAATTGGGAATACAAATGCAATAGAGTTACATCCACAAGTTTTGAACTTTACATATAAATAACAGAGACTCTGCCGCTAGCTTCTCCTCTTGAGTGACAGTCTAGTAATAGGCGAGCGACGGAGTTAGTCATTTTTCCAGCCAGTTTTTTTCTCTATTTTCCTCCCAAGTTTGGACCACGATTTCTCATTCATTTGGAATTAGTTTTGAGATTTCAAATATACCACGACGATCTACTCGATGAGTAGAACAAATTGGTCTATTTATATTCATAATTTGATTATCGGATCATGTTCGGATATTTGGTCGAAATTGACACGAAGTCATTTTTCATGGTTTCAGTTTTGACACTAACCAAATTTTCAATTCTTAAAACCAAATTTCAACAAAAAAGAACTATGGTAAATATGAAAGCTATAATATATCATGACTGCACGTCAAATAATTAAATTCATTTGGAGTGGGACATGTTCACCTAATCATTGGTGGACATGTTCACCTAATCATTCGAGGAGACTTCTAAGAGTGGAAAATTGGATCTTTAAGATTTTTCTACCTTTTATTTTTAACCATTTTTTTTCAACCCTTTTATTGTGTTAGTGGCCCTATATATAGACGATTTTTAGGTTTTTTTTGTTAACTTTTAGGTTGACATTTTCATCTAAATCATGATTAAGTCCAAATTTCAATATTCTTGTTTAATCTTGTGATTTCACGACGTTTGTCATGCAATTTGGTATGTAACAGATGAGTTGTGATTGTATCACTATACATTGAAAACGACATTTATGTTCGATGTCGAGCTGAATACTTTATTTACGATGTTTGGACAAGGATTCCAATTGTCATTTTATCCAAGTGTTGGGGTCATGTGCGTGTTTCTTCTAGATTGTTCTTCGACAGTCGAGGTGTTTTGTGATTTGATTGCAATTTGATGGCCTTGATGCAAATGTTTATGGACACATGGCATGCAATACAACCCTTTGTGGTTGGCAAGGAACTATCGTGGACAATAATTATTTAAGTACGTAACATTATTTTTGTAATAAAAAAGTATCGTAGGTATTTTTGGAATGAGTTCGTAGTTTGAGTATAGTTTTGTCAATTGCCCTTTTTTTTGTTGATACAATGAGCTTTTATAAGGATGTCAAATTCAAACGAATTTTTTTAAATATTTATGTATTCTATGAATTTCAAGAATTTGAGTAGAATTTTACATAATTCATAAGATTTTAATAAAATTCTATGGTACAGATTTTTATTGGTTCTAATGAACTTTGTAAATTTGAAGTATTCTTACAAAATGTGTGGATAAAAAATATGTTTGACTAACCTAAGATGTGACAAACATGATATGAAATCAACTTATTCTGTGCACCTAACTTAATGAATATTTGTTGGTGTCTAAACTGCAATTTTTGCAGAATTTAGATAAATGAGATGCTTTTTTTTGAGAGTGTAGATCCTCGTAAACAAGAGAATGATGTGTACATTAAATTCAGGAAATAGTTTGTACCTTAAAATGCTTACTCTTATAAATCTTGTTTTAGAAAATATTGCTATATCATAAATATAAATTCTATTATTTCATTTTAATAGTGTTTGTTAAATGTAATTGTCGTTTTTTTTTAAATTTAATCCCTAAATTTTCTCAAATTAAATGCGGTTTAAAAAGCAAATTATGTGCTCGAAATTCACTAAAGTCAATGAAAGTTTGGGAGGACCATGTTCCAATTCATAAAGAAGTTGGTATCTGTTTATAAGAACTCGAAATCCACTTAAATTTATTATATAATCCAATTAATTAATAAAATCTTTAAAAATCTACGAGTTAATGAGACTCCTAAAATTCTAAAAAAATTAATTAAAATTCATTAAATGATACCTTTGACTTTTTATTATACATGGTTTTCCCTAAAATTTGAAGCAAATTTGTTTCCAAGCCTAAATTTTTATGTCACATTTTTTGGGGGAGATAATGAGAATTATATACTTCCCAAACATTATGAGATGCTAAATATTTTATTCCGACTGCAAGTTGAAATAAAGAAAATTTGACCGAGGTCCTCTAATTCTAATTTTTGTATTAAGTTGATCATTCAACTTCAATTGTTTCAATTTTATTACTGAATCGATTTTTTTTTTTATTTGACCATTTCATTATAAACAGATATTGAAATTGATTGAATCTATACACTCGATGGGATCGTGGAATCTATTTACCATCTACTAATTGATTAAACGACAGGTACAATGATTTATTTCACGGGCAAAATCTTTCTTTAAATCCAGGATGATCTAGTTACGTCAAGGTCGACTACGTTACGAGTGTTGTCAGGTTTGTAAAAGTTATGTACTGATCTTAAACAATAAAAAAATAAGTCGAGGGATCAAATTCGAAATAAAATATAGAAGCATCGTTCGGCATGTGATAAATCAAAGTTCGATGATCAACATGAACTAGACCTATAAGTTTAGTGACTTTCTCTGAAAATGTTCCACGGTGTAATTATCATGGCTGTAAAAATATTTTTCCTTTTTTGTATTCAAAGTCAATACCAACTTTTTACCGTAATTACCATCTTAATAAATTGTAATTATCCTTTTCCTTCAAGAACACTTTTAATTAATACAAATTCTATATATTTGATTTGAGCGCCCACCGTAACCGAAATGCCTCTTCACTTCTCTCTCTCTCTGCAATTTATTTACTTGTTTTCTAATTTGAATCCGAAATTAAAATCACGGATTCAATTGGATGAACTGAAGCTGATCGTTGTGCCATTTTTTTTCGCGGATTACTTTTTTCAGATCGGCTGATACGAAAAAAATTGAATTTATTTGAAGTTTAGAGAAAGGAAAAGAAAATGCAGGGTAGGAAATCGAGCATTCGAATCTTCGGAATGGCGCTTCAATCCCGAATTTCGATTCTGATGCTCTCCATGTTCGCCATCTTTGCTTGCTTGTTCGTTGCTGGCCGGTAAGTTTTATTTACACATTTGCATTTTTAGTTTTTCACATTTCTGCGTGTAACTGATTTTATTTATAATTTATGATCCAAGCATGAAAATATCAGGTAGTTGCATTTGACTTGGTTTTAATTCAGTAACTGTCATTCTTCGTTGAGTTTGAATGGGGATGTAATTATATAGATAAGATAAAAGCTCATTATTATGATTATGGAGTTTGGCTGTGATGTCATAAAAGAAGAGCTGTTTATTTAATCTTTTCCTTATGTTTGAAAGCTTGATATTTATTTGAGCGGAGAATGAAGGTTTTTGCTTTTGAACAATGAGAGTGGAGAATTAGAGGTACAAGTGAAAATGAAAGGTATGTGTGTTTAGGTCTTCATCTTTAGCATTTAACTATCTTCTATTATATTGTAATACAAAATGACTGAGGTAGACAATCAGATGGAAAGAGATGGAAATAGAAAAGACGATCAAGAAAGGATAATGGAGAAATTTATACTCACTAAATCTTAAATAAGATAATGTGAGCGCTTGATCTAATTGAATCATCAGAAATTTATTTCTCCCTTATATAGAATAGCAAAATAGTTAACTGTGTTGCAAATATTTACAAATAAAATTTACGTTATGTAAAAGAAATACAACATCAAAGGCAACACTGAAGTACTGTATTTCCATTATTCTCAAACCTTAGCGTCTCGGAATATTCATAACTCAACTATTTATTTATAAATTGACCTGCTTCGTGCTGTTTGGAATGTTTAGTGAGATTCAAGTTTGAAAAGCCCTCACTAAATTTCAGTTATTGAGGATGTGAAATTTTCTATAGACTCTATTGGTGAAGGAAAACAATATGAGAAAGTTGTTCTGTTAAGGAAAAAAATTACAGAGGAAAGGTAATACTATGTCTTCAATATGTTTTTGTGTATGCAGTTTATGGCAGGATGCGGAAAACAGGGTTTACTTAGCGAAGGAACTTGATAGAATAACGGGACAGGTAACAATGCTTTAGCGCTTTAGCACTTTAATTGTACGAGTGAGAAAACTTAAAACTATGCAAATATGGCGATTATTATTTGGAGTTGGATATACATGACAAGCAAAAGATATTCATTCCAGCAAGCCTAAACCTAGCAAATCAGGCATGACAAGAACTATTAATTGTTTACCACTGCGAAAATTTTGGTAAAAGTAATTGGTAGTTGAAGTATTTTCTTAGATGACTCTAATGCAATGATTACAAAATTCCAGATAAGAATTTAACAATGGCCAAGTTAACCCACTGGGCTATAGGCTGCATAAATTAGAAATTGATGATGGACCATTTACCATGAGAATGACAATTTTCTGATACCTGCTCTTCTTTTCCCAAACATAAACCCAGAAATGAGGTTGATATCTTAGATAGATGTTTCTATATCCGATACCCGCACTTCTATTAATCAACAGGTATATATTACATTCACACTATGAACTTGACATCTTTCGTTCCATGTTTAGGGAAAATCTGTTATTTCAGTTGACGATTCATGGAAAATCTTAGGATGCAGGTGACATCAACTTCTTCTTCTTCTTGTTCATTCTCAGTAGTTCAACATCTGGACATTCTTGTGTTTTCGTGTAGTTTAATCAAAAAATTTGTGCCTATTAGGGAACAGCTGAAGAAATTAGCAGCCTTGGAGATGAAACTTGCTACAGCCAGACAGGAGGGTTTTGTTTCAAAGTATTTACCAGAGATGAATAAGACTCCTAAGACAAATCCACTTGTCGTATTAGGAATACTTACAGGATTCGGACGCAAGAATGAAAGAGATGCTATACGCAATGCATGGATGGGATCTGGTAAATTATCACATTTTCTTCCATCTATGTTTTATTTCTTGAAATGGCCAGATTGGTTCTGCTTCAAATATGACATAATGCTCTTTTACTTAGAGTTCAAGAAGTATTAAAGGAAAAACTCGGGGAGATCCTTGGAGAGGATCTCATGGAAAAATTCCTGTTTGAAATTCAATGTCAAAGCCTAAGTTGGCGCATCTCTATGTAGATAAATCTCTATGTAAAGATTTATCTACACCAGAATAAGGAGAATTGTGTGGCTGTTATATGGTAGCTTTTCCCTTCTCCCTTCGTATATTAGAATCTTGTAAAAATCTACATTTTGCAGAAGGAAATATATAATTAATCATAAGTCTATCTATGGATGGAACTAGAAACTTCCATTGCTTGCATACTATGGGGTTAATCAGAGTCCAGTGAGTTGAACATTCTCCTTTTGTCTCCAAACTTGTAATTATTAGGAAAAAAATATGGTTGCGGCTGCATAATCATGTTGGAAAATAACATTTAAACAATTGGAATGAGATAAGAAGCGATAAAGACATCGTATATATTTCCTATCTAAAAGACATTAAATTATTCATGTGACATGGTCAAACAGAGAAGACTTACAAAAGGATTAACCTTTGGACAACTTGCCGCCAATCCAGGATATGAGAAATGTAAAAACAATTAATTGCCTGTGGACAACACTGCTATTCCAATCTTTTTGGTCGGTGTTGCTCTCTGAAGTTTGTGTTTATATCTCGTACTTAAGCGTATGGTTATTCTAATATCAAGGAATTCAATGGCTGGCTTACTGTTATACTTACCATTTGTTATTATTTAGTGCATGTTTCGGTGGGCTTAAATATAAGTGGACCCCACAACTTCTCCTAAACATGCAAACTTTGCTCTCTCTCTCTCTCTACTTATAAGATAGATATCTTCTTTTTAAGCCCACCCAAACATTCTCTTAGCCTCATCTCTTAATAATTAATGATATGCCTAATATAGCAGATCACCAAAGTAATATCAAACCATTCAAACCTTTTTACATTTATCTGTTCTTTATATATGTACAATCTTTATTGTTATTCTTGCAGGTGTTCTAGATGTTTATTGAATTTGGTTTATTTCTTCAAGTTTACTTGTCTTTATTCTTGTTGGAACAACCACATCATTGTCATAGGATTCCACATGCAGGTTCAGCTTTGAAAAAGATGGAGGACCATAAGGGCATCATTGTTCGATTTGTCATCGGTAGAAGGTATGCTTTTCCTGAGGTGTATCTCTCAAATTTCATATGTTTGAGATTAGTATCGTAATGCTTTGAGCTGATTATGGTTAATCTCAGTTCTAACCGAGGAGACAGCTTGGACCGGAGTATTGACAGTGAAAACAAACAAACCAATGATTTTTTTATCCTTGTAAGCTTGTTGACCCGAGCCATTCGTTAATATGCGTGCCTCATTTAAATTTTTTTTTTTATTGTATTTATATTGAACACAGTGTTTGTATTTGGAGAAAAAAAAATTTAAATTTGCAATTTTCACAATCTTACCGATTGTAAGTAAACAAGAAGTAAAACTGAACATTCAGCAAATTCAAAAGTCATCATTGATTCCTTTCTATTACAAGGAAATGTGACAAATTTGGAGACAACTTTCCCTATCTTGCAAGAGCACTTTTGTCACTCTTGTCATTCAGGTAACTGGCTTTATTCTTGTAGGGTTAGGTTTATATTGCTTGATTTTTTTCCTTCAAACTTTATCTCAGGAAAACCATGTAGAAGCACCTAAGGAACTACCGAACAAGACAAAAATTTTTTTTGCTCATGCTGCTGAAAATTGGGATGCTGACTACTATGCAAAACTCAATGATGACATCTATGTAAACATTGGTGTGTATGATAAAAAATATTTCCTTCCTTTCTTTATGACAGAGGAATTGAATGAAACAGTGCAAGATTATGAATAAGCTATTCTTTTTCCGTCCTATTGAAGAAAAGACCTTTAGCATGATGGTAGTAGAGTAGTCAATCTGATTAAAGTATGAAGCTCTATAGAGAATCCCCTTATTCTAAAAATGGGCGTTTCCCTCTTTTATCCAATACTAAAAAAAAATGACCTATGTTTCATCAAACATATGATTGAGCATTGACCTACTCTGATAAGTTATTCCCAGCTTTGCTATTTGAATCTAGAGTAACTATTAAGCATGAAAAGTAGCATTCTGTAGTATATAGAATGATTAATATTCCTTCTCTGCAGATGCCTTGGGAAATATCCTGGCTGCTCATTTGGACCAGCCTCGTGTATATATTGGGTGTATGAAATCAGGTGAAATTTCCTCCAAAAGGTGAGTGTAGCCAAAACCTCTACTAGGTCATAGATGGTTTGTAAATTAGCTGTTATACATAGTATTTTTATTTTTATTTTTAATCATTCTTCATTAAGAGACTTGTCACGGATTTAACTTGGCAGCATCGAGGAATGGTATGAACCAGACTGGTGGAAATTTGGAGATGGTAAAACGTAAGAAATTCTATATTTCTGTGCATCTTATGTTTAGTTCAGTCTTCTAATGTTGAATAGTTCCGGTATCAGTGGCTTTTTCATTTATTAATTTGTGGCTAATCCTTAATGGAAGGAAATTTTCTGCAACTATATCATCTATTCAAGTTAAATCTAGCTTCTCTTTCTCCACTTACATCAAGCATTCTGGTCTCTCTCTCTCTCTCTCTCTCTCTCCCTATTTAAATTTACTTTCTTGTTACACACTGCTATATAAGTGATTTTGTCCAAGTTTTCTTAGTACTTTCCAAGTCAAAATTTTCTTAGTACTTTTGAAGTCTCTTAGCATATTGACATGCTTGACAATCAAATGACAGTTATAATTCAAGAAACAGTTCTCATTGTTCTCCTCCTCCTAATCATGTCTATGATGCCTCACATGATTTGTGCATCAACAGTTATTTCAGGCATGCTTCAGGTGAGATGTTCGTGATATCCAAGGCTTTGGCTAAATTCGTGTCCATCAATAGGTGAGTTATACTTGGAGAAGTTTAATCACTCAACCACGGGAAGCGAACACTGAGTGTTTACTTTTGGTTGGCAGATCTGTTCTTCGTGCTTATGCCCATGAAGATGTCAGCGTCGGTTCCTGGTTTATTGGTGCCAATGTTGAGCATATTAATGAAAGGAAGTTTTGCTGCTCATCTTGGTCGTCAGGTTTCTCTCTCTGCCCCCCTCCCCCACTTTTGGGCCTTTGGAACAGGAGTTTACTTGTTTATTGCACGCGTAGTAAAAAGTTGGCATGAAAATTTTAGTGCATTTTGGTATATACTATTGGGTCAGACTTGAGAGTAGAATAAACAAGATTTTATCTTATTCTTCTTCCTTACTGTCCAAATTATGCAATCCTCCTTACCAAACAAACATGCCATTGAGTTTACGACCTCTGAAGTTAAACTCTTTCTCGATTGATTTTTCAGCACCTAACATAGATTATTCGTGTTGTTGGCTTTCAGGAGCTATATGTTCAGGTGTATAATCTTTGTCTCGGATGAAGATCTCAAGAAAAGTATAAAGCAAAGAGAGGTTTCTCTAATTTTCTAAGGGATGTTTTTACACAGCATTAGACTGCTTGGCATGGAGTTTGTTACTTCGTTATTGGTGTTGGCATTAATTCTCTAACAGAAGAAAGAAGAAATACCTCTTTAATACTTGACTTGGTAGCATTTTACGGGAAAAGAATGTGTTCTTAGGTTTTACTGGGAATAAAGTGCACATTGGACTATATATTTCTAGTCACAGATCTTTCTTTTTATCTACCAATTAACATATTTGGACAGAAATAATCAGGAATATTTAGTTACATGAGATGTAGGCAATAGGAACCTTTAAGTACCATTCTATGATTTCCCATTCTCGAGAGATCACATTCACTCATTCTTTGGTATCCTTGGGAGAATGTTCAATTATTTATTTTTGTTGGGTATCTATTTAACTGTTCCTTTTTTGCATGTTTTCTAGTAGTTTCTATTAGATTTAGAATTGAAATGTAAACTGTATATTCTTCATTCATTCAATCTTATAGAAAATGCAATACAAGCGAGATATATAAATAGCATTCGAGAATATCCAGCTGGCTACCAACTAACTTTCCAACTGATTGACTAACTAACAAAATTAACAAACTATATGTACATATCTACAGGTTTAATACTCTCCCTCAATATGTACTCTAAATGTTTTTGATAGACATCTTGGATAATAACGGAGTAAGGACAGAAGTGGTTTAGTGAAAACATCAGCTAGTTGGTGTCGTGATTTGATTGGAAGAAGTTTAACCATTCTAGCTGCAATTTTGTCTCAGATGAAATGGCAGTTGATTTCTATATGTTTGGTTATTTCATGGAAGGTGGGATTAGTAGCAATTTGAATCTCCACTCGATTGTCATTGAAAAGGACAGCAGGAGATGCCTCAATAGTCTGAAAATCTTTTAATAATTGAGTGATCCAAGTAATTTCAGTAATGGTGGCAGCAAGTGCGCGATATTTTGCCTCAGCTAATGATCAGGAAACAGTAGATTGTCTTTTAGCTTTCCATGAAATTAGTGAATCTCCAATGAATATGTAGAAACCAGTAGTAGACTTCCATGTGTCAATATAAGAACCCCAATCAGCATTTGAAAAAGCTTGTAGTTTGATAGGTGAAGAAGATGATGTTGAAAAAAATAGACCTTGACCGGAGTTTTTCTTCAGGTAACGAAGAAAGTGTACTACTTTTAGGTGTGACAATCGAGGTTGAGCAAGAAACTGGCTCAATTTATAAACAACATATGTGATATCACGTCTGAATAATGTCAAATAGATCAACTTCCCAATCAGCTGTCTATAGTGTGAAGCATCCGGCAATAGGTCCCTTTCATGTATGCTAAGATATGCCTTTGGATCCATAGGTGTATTAACTGGTTTGCAATCCAAGTAGCCAGCGTCAGCAATTGTAAAGTGTAATGCCGTTGAGAAATAACAATGCCTGATTTTGAGCGAGCAATTTCAATGCCCAAAAAATATTTCAAATAATCCAAATCTTTCAGCTTGAATTGAGAGTATACGAATATTTTTAAAGATTCAATGATATGGGAATTAGGACCGTGATGACAATATCATCTACATATACCAATAGTGCCACAAAGTCATTCCCAGATCCTTTGGTAAATAATGAATATTCAGTCTTGGATTGGACAAAGCCAAAGTGAATTAGAACCTATGAAAACTTTGAATTCCATTGGCCTGATGCTAGTTTGAGTCCATATATGGACTTGTGCAATTTACACACCAACTTTTCCTCCTGTTTGGCAATGTTCTGAACTTTATAACTAAGATGAAGATCCATGTATACTTCCTTGAACAAATCTCCATTCAAGAAGGCATTATTGACATCTAGTTGAATCAAATTGCAATTATGGTAAGCGGCAAGAGCTAGAAGTACTTTAACAGTTACTATCTTTGCCATCTTTGCCACTCGAAAAAAATGTATCAAAATACTCGAGGCCCTCTTGTCGTGTGTAGCCTTTGGCAACAAGGCGTGCTTTGTGTCTTTCAACTGAACCATATGAGTTGTATTTTATCTTGTATATCCACCTGAAACCTACAAAATGTTTACCATTTGGTAAAGGAACCACATAATGTATAGTTAACTTCCATAGCATCAAGTTCAAGTTGCATAGCTTCACACGACTGAGGGTATTTTACAGCTTGATGATAAATTTGTGGTTCAATATGGGATGACACATTCAATATGAAGTGTCGATGATTGGGAGACAACTTATCATAAGATTTGTAGGGTGTTGATAAAAGAGGTTTGAATTTTGAGAAATCATGTTGCAGTGAAAATCTTTGAGATATTTTGGAGGTTTACTAATTCTAAGTGATTTTCTAACATTGGTTGTTGTAGTGTGAATTGGTAAGATATTAGACTGGTCAATATTATTTCGAATGTGGATGTCTCTAATAGGTTGAGGATCTCGAGATGTGTCTTCTTGGGATGATGTATAAGTTTCAACGGGTGAAATAGAGTGATGTAGATCGAATCTACAACA
>CAIGRQ010170297.1:0-24948 GCA_903798375.1 Fraxinus sp. D2006-0159 | reverse complement strand
AATTGTTGGAAAATCGTATAGAATATTATGAAATATTCTAGAAAATATTTGGATTGAAATGTGTGTCTTTCCATATGAGAGATCATGACTTTTGACATGATTATTGTTCAATGGGCGTCTCTTTATGTATAAAGATAAATTTCAAGGGGTGTGTCCATTTATATGGTTGTGTTTTTTAAGACAAACATATCCAACTACAATATATAAATCTCATGTATTTGGATTTTATTAATTCAATTCATATTTTCATATCGTTTCTTTTAGTTGCATTGTATAAAAACACTTTCTAAAAATGGTTTTTTCTTGCATAAAAACATGGTTCGGTAGAGAGCGAATTCCATTAAAAGTTCGTTGGTTTATGTAATTTGGAGTGCTCCTATTGCGAGATGTGGTCGTTTAATTTTGGAAGATGATTGTCGAAAAATCGTTAACACCGATACGTGGCAAATTCGTCTTAAGGAGAAAATGTTAAAAACTTGCCTCAATCAATCCAATCACTTGCATTTCCTATTTTATTTTCAGACTTTTTTGAATTTGAGATTTGATTTCAGAAAAACTAAATATTCTTTTGATTATAAGAAATATTTTTCGTTGAAGAATGTAAAGGATTAAATCCATCGTCACGTATTCGGCTTCAATAATTATCATTCGAGAAGAGTTTAAGATAAAACCTAAGTCGAAACTATGCTCAATTTTGCGCAAGTAAATTGTAAGTTTTGAGAATATAATTCATGCACGTTATCAATATAATATCTCCAACAATTCCAACATCACTTTATTTGAGACTACCCATACTAAAATAGATGAAAGCACTAAAATTGACCATAGAAGGCAAGATGTCATGATGTGCATTGATTTCCTATATCAAGTAGCAAAAGCTACACCACTATTCTGGAAATTTTTGGGATGATTATATATGGTGTGCAATTATATATCTTGGGTAGTATTTTTCTGTTTTTTGTCAATGGATTTTGTCCTATAAATCTTTTTGAAGTTTACATATTGTTGTGTCATTTTCATGGAGATTAAGCTAGTTTAGGACCTTTGGCTGGGACTGAGTTCAATTAATATATTTTATAGTATTAATTCATGAAACTTATATATAGTGTCATCAAATATGAAAAATTGATATCCAAGTATTGAAGGTTGACTTGTCAACCCTTCAAAGTGAAGTTCATTGTTATTTTAAGTAATCGATTTTCAATACTTAATAAAGAGTGTAAGAACAAATAAATCTATTTATTTGGACGAGGTGAAATGGGCTATTCTATTATGAGTTTTGGTGTGTGTACACAAAATTGTGCGCACAGAAAACTATTAGAACACACAACACATGTGGTCCCCGCATTTTTGGCAATATTTAATTTCACGTGGGGCCACCTCCATGTGAGATTTCTGTTGAACTTCTATGAAATTTTTCTAGGGAAGAATTCATGGATCATGTTTTAACTATCACCAAATCAATTTTCAGACCTTAAATTTAAAAATTGCAAAAATCAAGTATTAATTAATTATATTTTATTAATTAAATATATTAAAATCACAATTATACAATTTCACGATCACAGATGCATCCTTATGCTTCACAAATTATTTACTGGTCACATTTTATCAAATTAATTGGTCACAAATTATTTCGAGATCACTAAAATTATAAATCAGGAATTAACTATTACTAAATCAATTTTCAGGCCTTAAGTTTAAAAATTGCAAAAATAAGATATATGTTAATTAATTAAATATATTTTATTAATTAAATATATTAAAATCACAATTATATAATGTCAGGTATACATACTTATAGGTCACATATTATTTTACGATCACAATTCAAAAATTTTATAAGTCACAATTTGTTCATCGATCACAAATAAAAAAATTTTATACGTCACAACTTAGTGGACAGTCACAAATTGTCAAATTATCGATCACAAATTAATAATTTTTTAGGTCACACATTATTTGTTGATCACAAGTTATATTTTTCATTGGTCACATTTTTTATCAATCACAAATTAATGAACTTAATGGTCACAAAAGACCAAATAATTTGTGACCACCACCAACATTTGTAACCATCACCTCACCATTGCCACCAACGGCATGACAATCGAACCCCTGTCGCCAAAACCACCACCATCTCCCTGCAATAAACCATCATCTAAAATACCAACATCACCACGACCATCACTACCAACCCCCAACTATCGCACCACGACCACCACCACCACTAATACATCCACCTCGATCACCAACCACCACCCACAACCGTCGCACCACCACCACCACATCACCAACAACTATCTCCACCACCAACAGAAACGCACCACCAACGCCATTGCCACAACACCACAACAAGCAACGCAACCATTTGCAAACAAAACTAGAAAAACATTAAAAAAAAAAAAAAAAAGGGAAAACCACAAATCTTCCTCCACCACTATTGGCTCATGTTTTCTAGTTTGGGCTTTAGATTTGACGAATCTGAAGGAGCTACAAAATAGGCGAGGGTTTGATGGAGCCACAACGGTGGTCCTGTGCGAGCGACCCTCCACAGCATGCGACAGTCCTACGAGCGGCTACACTACGACGATGATAAATGATAATTATTTTCTACGGTGGGTGCACCGCCGGGCAACATTGCTGTGAGTTCGCAACAGTCTCATCGTCGTCGTTCACACGCACAACGTCGCTTCTACAGCGGCTTCATCGCGCAGTCAAATGTAGAGGTTCCGGTGCCAGATGAGTGGGTGGGTACGGCGTCAGAATAATTAGGGTTAAGGGTGGGATAGGTAGAGAGAGTCGAGACTAAGGAGAGAAAGCGAGAGATGTAGATGATTGTATAATTATGGTTTGTATAAAAGTGAAATATCTGATTTTTAAAAAGTGAAATTTGATATCTGAAATTTGAAATTGAATCTTGAAAACACTGATTTTGTGTAATTTCCACATTTTTCTGTACAAATGGAAAAATTCATTCTATTATAACTTTTAGAATCGACGGTTGGATAACAACCTATTTCATCTCTCTTTAGATACATGAATAGAGATGGCAATGGAGCGGATTCGGGGCGGGACATCCTCTTCCCACCCTACCCTACCTTAGACGGGGCGGCGTGGGTTTGAGGCACGGGCTTGCCCTGTTTAATTTTTTTTTCAAAAATTTTCAGTTAACAATTTTTTTTTTTAATTTGTAGTTAATTATTTTTTTTATTCTTCACGGGGCGCTTCGGTGCAGGACATCCCCGCCCCGTCAACCCGTCGGGGCGGGGCCAATTTTTTTTTTTGCCATCACTATACATGAATAGGGTCAATCATATTCTTAGCTAATGATTAGCAATATTATGCTTAAATAGTATATAGTAGCGAAATTATTATTGCTAATTTTAACCATATGTTTTGTTATTTTCATTTTTAATAGATTATATAACATTTTTTTTCCTGTAAATGATGCATGTGATGATAATGTTTTTAGAGCCCATTCGGTAGAGATTAAAATTGGATTAAAATTGAAAAACTAGTCGTTATTGTTGACTTTTATTAGACGAGTGAGACTCAATAACAGTTATGATTTCAATTTTAATTAGATTTTAATTCCTAACGAATGGGGTCTTAAATTTTGAAATATACAAATAATATGAACGGTCAAAAAATAAAAATGACACAGGCTTTCAACTTTCCACTGATGGACCTACTGGCTACTGATGTGCTTTCTTCAGTACGCATATCAGTAATCCATTGATGGGGTTACTCAAAAATCAAAATCCAAGGGCTTGAATGGTTTAATTCGGTAGGTTATACGGAAGTAACTTATTCGACCACTACGGATAACATTGTTCTATTGAACTTGAATACACTTTTTTTTAAAAAAAATTGAGTTCAAGGCCAACTATTGAATTACTTGATTAATTCCTCATTTAATTTAATTTTACATTGTATTCTATTCTAATATCAATCATTTTCCAAAACTTATACTAATTTCTACCTACACGAGTTCTCTCTCAAAAAAATATTTTGCACTTTCTATAGAACACCAAAATATGAGCGTGAAACATATTCTTAGTTCACTGCGAACTTTAATAATTCAGTTTCCATGTTTTAATAGTGTGAACACTTATTCTAGGTCTTAAACGATGATATTTTACTATTTTTTGGATAAGATACTGCCTAATTTGTGTTATATTTCATTTTGTAAGTAAAACTCAATGTTTGATGAAGAATTAGAGAAAATAATGCAAAGATATCGGAAAAAAGCTCAATTGTATCAAATACAAAGTTTGGGGACTAAAATACAAATACTCAAAGTTTGGGGACTAAAATGAAAAGATATCAAACCTCACGATGAAGGTTTGAGAGTGTCTATCAATCTGATAAGGAAAGAAGCCAAATGGATGAAATATAGTCCAAGTGCTATCACATATCAACTTTCAACCTAAAAAGTTATGTTTCGAATTTTTAGACTCGCGTTGAGACCCAATTTTGACATAGCATGCTTTCGAATTGGAAAATGATATTTCTACAATAATTGTATCCCTCCGAATTAGATTTCCAATGCACTTTGAATCACCTCAATCGGATATCAGGAGAAAATATTATGATAAAAATATTGAGAACTATTCAGCTGCCGAAAATTAGGCGAACCGCACACCCTAGCCTGCAAGAGAGGCGCTCACCCCCGACCAAAAAAGCCTTGCTTGAGGCTGCCCAAACCTCCAAGGCGCACACCCTACGTTACACTAAGCGCACCTCAAGGCTAAAAGGAAAAAAAATCGACTTTCCTTCTTTTGTTTTAGTAACAATTTAATACAATTTTGTTGGCATCTTTTAAATACCAAACTCGACTAGAACGTGGGAATACCTCCTTTTGACCTAAATTTCATCATATTCTACATATTTTGGAGGTGAAGAAAAAGTCTATACATCAATTCAAGACGAATCATACAAGAATTTTGAATATTCACAGCCCGGTTTCAAGATTTGAGCCAAGAATGTGGATTTCTCCTACTTCTTCCATCTTTCTTATTTTCGAATTTCGGGTGATGTTACTTATTTTCGAATTTCGGGTGATGTTACTTATTGTAGTATATGAATACTCAGAATAAGTCTAGAACGAGGCAAAATCAACACATGAATAATAGGTATTAGGAATAATATCTATGACATCTGCAATTATATGTGATAAATCCTATAAATCAATTCATATTTTTCATATAAATTCGAACTAGGAATAGGATCGAGTCGATTGCCTTGAATGCATGAATTTACTAGGTTATGAATTAAGAATTGAATTAAATGGCAATAAGGGGATTCACGATTCCAATACAAACATTCACATATTAGATAAACAATTTATTTGTTTCATTAGTTTAGGATTAGTATAAAAAAAATATAAGCCATATCTTTTGATTTCATTATACTTTGAATTTAATAGTAGCTATTAAAATACAAATTAGACTTTATTTCTCGTAAAATAATACTTTTAACTCACATATCTTATTACTTGTATAACGATCTCATACGCTTGAGAGTTTCATGCGAACAATATACAATGCATGTTGTTAGTTATAGGACCTAGTTGCACTATTTAAGATTGAATATAATAAGTTCAATAGTTAGGTATAACTTTTATGGTTGAAGTTAAATGTCATGATGCTATCGTGATTGTGGCAAGTTTAGAATGTTGTGAATTGCAAATATTTGATTCTATTAGGCTTCTACTTGTGATTGTAATATGTCAATTTTGGTGTAAGGGTATTCTAGTCTTAACGTTTGTCAGTCGTGACGTTTGTTATCAGTTGTATAAACGTATAAAATTATTATATTATAATTGTGAAATATGCAAAGATGGATTAATAATTATTTCAAGTTAGGTTTTTTAGGCCCTTACTTTTGACTTTTGAATTATTTCAAACAATTTGTTTAAGGTACAATAATAAACCTAAAAAGTATAAAAAAATGTAAAGATGAGTCGGTGACGATCAAGTCACTGCTAAACTTATTTAAATTGCAACATGCTTCCAAGTGTTACTACATCTGATTATGTGATCGAAACCGACGAGAAAGAGATTCATAACAAAAGTTAAAAAATAAGCAATTC
This sequence comes from Fraxinus sp. D2006-0159, assembly GCA_903798375.1. Lineage (NCBI taxonomy): Eukaryota > Viridiplantae > Streptophyta > Magnoliopsida > Lamiales > Oleaceae > Fraxinus > Fraxinus sp. D2006-0159. Next base: position 18,851 of record CAIGRQ010170297.1, on the reverse strand, counting down.
GATGCAAACTCAAGATCACATCATATATATCAATTTTTACTTTTCGTCAGGTGATTTAGTCATGCACTGCTGAATTAATATCTCCATTAAACTTCAAATATAGCATACTTCCATGTGTTACGGAAACCGGTTTAATGATCAAAATTGATAAGAGTATAAATTCACAAGAAGTGTTCAAATTACAATTTCATTGTTGACTAACGGCATTATGGACTCGGGTGGGGTGATTTGGGGATGGGTTTGGGAAGAAGATAATTTTATTTTTTTATTTAGTTGTTTATGGAAATTGTAAAAATACCACTTTGTTCCTCATTTAATTTGTCCATTTGAGTCAAAATTACAATTTTATTGTTGACTAATGGCATTATGGACGGAATCAGTGATTTGGACCAGCTGTAGTTAAATATATAGGTTTGGGACTAAGGCCACAAAAATGAAAGGTTATGGTGTAATTTGTAGCAAAATGAAAGACTTGGGACCTCCGCTACAATTTTCCCTTAAAAGAATAAAAAATCGGGATAATTTCAGCAAAAGTCCAAAACCTTTGAAATATTAACAGACTTTCCACAAACCTTTGATTTGTTGTAGATGTCACCCATAACATTTTCAAATGTTGAAGGTGAAACATTTTTGGATAGTTTCCATCCATAATTCTGTCGGTCGATCAAAAATTTAACTTTGACCACATTTTTATTATTTTAAAAATTGTGACGAGTAATTTTCCATTTATCACATTAAAAATTAAATAAGAAAATAAGAAATATAAAAAAAAAAAAAACACATACACACACCGGTGTCTTCTTTCTTTCAGCCCTCACCCACCCCCACCCCCACCTTAAACCCAAAATCCACACCTATGGAGGTAGGTCGTTTATGAATATATTTTTTGGGTTTCTCGGTTACAGATCTGATAACAAAATATGTGAAGAAGAACGGGAATCTTCTGAGGAAGAAAAGTCAGAATAAAATAGCTGATTAGATTGAAGAAAAAATGGAGAATAGAGAAGTAGATATATGTATTTATAGGAGGATGAGGAAAACTAGGTGCCATGGGTGGAGTTTGAAGTAAGATTTGCATATTATAAAAAGGAAAAAAGGGTAGATTGTATTTGCTAGTTTTCCATTTCAGACAGTGTTAACAAGCTTGCAGACGAGATTATTTTTCTTTTGGTTTTATTTAAAAGAGAGTTTTTTCCAGGGGAAGAAGATAAAGTGGAGTGACCATAATTACGGAGTTTCCACCACCACTGGGGGTGGCGACGCCGAGGGGGAAGAGCTAGTGCCAACCACCAGAGAAGGAGAAATGTCATACTAAGTGGCAGCGGGGACTGTATATAAATTCTTGATTAATCTTTCTTTTGTTCTTCTGATGGGGCATTTGGGTTTGAGTTTGCGGTGGATGTGGAGGTGGATGTGACAATGGTCGATTTGGATTTTGAGTTTGAGGCAGGGGTAAGTGAGTGTTGAGAGGAAGAAGACATTGGTATGTGTGTGTGTATTTTTTATTTTTTTTATTTTTCTATTTAATTATTTAATGTGATAAATGAAAAGTTATTCTTTTACCCCTTTTTAAAATATTAAAAATGTGATCAAAGTTAAATTTTTTGTCAACTGACAGAATTATGGATGAAAACTGTCCAAAATGGCTTCACCTACAACATTTGGAAAGGTTATGGTTGACGGTTACAACAAATCAAAATTTTGGGAAAAAAACTGTTAATGTTTCTAAGGTTTGAAGTTTTTGCTGCAATTATCCTTAAAAAAAAAATCTTCTCGAGACTAAACTACCACGTCTAAAATATAAACACGCGAATAATTAGATTACTAAGTATTCAAAGTAGCACTAATAATTTACATAGCAACAAAAATAGTTGTAAATTTATAATGAATATTTACAAATTTAATTTCCGTCAATAACCCTAAAGGTAAAAACACATAAAGATAACAACCAAGTCTCTGTCAAGTAAATATCTATGTCACGCCACAATTATTAGCATGCTTCCACATGTTATTATAATCAATTTTGTGATCGAAATTCATATAGAAGTTCAAAATAGGTAATTTTTCGAGACAAATAAAAGATTGTGCAATGAATAATTATTTTTATTCTACATTGTCGTATTGTTAGTCATACACTAATTAATTGATATTTGTATTATATTTCAATTACGGACATGCTTTCAAATGTTACTAAACTAATTTTATGATTGAGCTAAGTAGAACACAAATCAATACTCTTATTTTTTATTATTATTATTATTTTTACGTAGGAACCCTCCGCCACTACCCGTGAGGTAAGTGCGTACTGAGTAAATCTCGCTCCATGTGCAGTAACCCGCAAACCACACAGAAGAAATAAATCGTACTAGGCAAACCCGATGCAACGGGCTCTATTGAAGAAGTATTGGTAGGGGATTCGAACTCGTGACTTTCGATCTCCTCGTTCACCTGCTTCATCAACTCGACCACTCATATGCGGTAAATCAATGCTCTTTTTAAGTATTGGTCATGTTATATTATCATAACGTATTTGAATCTTGTGTAACAAACAAGTTTCCATGCAAATTATGTGCAAATTTCATTGCAAATACCTTTACGAGACTTAACTACGATGTCTACAATAAATATACAAATAATTTGGTAAGTATTCAATTCCTTAACACGTAATCTAAAAAATGTTATTTTATAATAATTTTTATCTCGAACAAACTCCATTGATCAAGAATTACTTTGTAGTTCCCAACATTATCACTTCTTAGCTTTTAAGATTACAATCTAAAATTTAGGTTTTTTTTAAGATTATAAGTTGATTAAACATACTAATAACTAAATTCAATTTGAAGAAAAATAGAAATATAAAAAACAATAATAATAATGTTAATTAGTAGAAAGTAAAACCAAGTAGGACTGGAGTTTTACCACATTGACTTCACCCAATCATGGGAATCAACGAAACACTCGGGTCGGGTCATCGTATCACTGTCCGAAGAAAAAGCCTTAGCCCCAATTCCCATTATACATACACGAGATGTAAGAATATACGACCTTCCGGTGTCGTCCTCAAGTTTCGTGCATGCATTTTGTGCACTTGTTCCATTTGCATGCACTCACGCTTTCTCTCTCTCTTTATCCTCCCCCCGGCCCTTCTCTGTTTTCTCACTCTAGACATATACATACACTCTGTATCGTCGCCTCTTCTGTTAATTTAATTGAGCTTAAACTCTGCCCAAAACAGAAGCACCACTAGGGGACCGCCGCCCGTTGTTTTCTTGACTTTCGTATGTACTCCAAGGTATGAAGTCTATTCTGTAAGCAATTCAAGAAATGGGTTTTGAATTCCCTTAGAGATGTTCACATGTAGACGTTGTAATTTCTTGATTTGAATGAAGTGAGATTTTTCAAGAAATGGGTTTATTGTAAATCGATTTGGATTGTTGAATTGTAACTTTCTTTTTCTGTTTTTTGGAAAATTGATCTGGGTCAACGAGATTTTCTTGATTTGGTTTTAGGGTTTTGATTTTGGTTTTCAGATTTGGAATTTGTAGGGCTTATGATTGAAGGATTGAATTTTGTTGAAATGGGGTCAAAGATTTGCATGAATGAGGTCTGCCGTGCAACGACGTCGTCTGTATGGAAGAAAGGTTGGGTCTTGAAATCAGGTGGATTTGCTACACTTTGTTACAACTGCGGGTATTTTTCTTAATTCCAATTTTAGCCCTGTTCAATTAAGAATTTACACTTCTTCATCTTTATCAGAGTTGATTTCAGTTTTTAGGGGTAGTTTGAGGATGTGCGCATTGGATCCCTGAAATGTGAGATTTTTGTTTGATCAAAGTGCAATTTTTGTATTTGAATTCTTTTTAACTCTTGTATTGTGATTTTTTCGAAGTTTTGATACATTTAGAAGGATCATTGGGTTAATTAATGCCACATTATAGTAATTGCTATAACAATTCAAATTTTACGACTGTGTAATGAAGATTTAGAAATTGGGAAAACCGAAAACATAAGTCAAAATGGTTTAAGGTTATTGATGCACTTCAATAATTAGTTTAAGGTGAGGTAATAAAATTATTTTGACTTCTATATAATTTTTAAAGCTTTATAACTTTTAACATTTGTTTCTATTTAACGAAGGGACAGAGTGGATTGCTTAGGTTTTCTGATCTAGTATTTGCCCCATGTATCTTTGTTATCTTTTGCATATAATTCCGGTCATGTTTTTACCCGTTATTATAGTACTTTTTTTAGTTGATGAACCCAAGCTTTAATATTTTTTTTTTCGAAGTCGTTTGATTGAATTGCTTCCTAATGTATGATCATTGATTCTAATGTGAATGTAGTTACTCCAGTTATAGAAAATAATATTTGTTGCGATTTCTTTCTGATTAATCTGTTGTCTAAGTTATTCGTGTTGTGTAAATTCTTTAAATAGCCTTGTCGTCTATCTATTTTGTTCATTCCTTGCTTGACTTGACCTTTCCTGGATTCCAGATCGGTTTATGAGAATTCAGTTTACTGTGAAACATTCCATCCAGATGAATCTGGTTGGAGGCAATGCACTAAATGTGGGAAGGTAATAATAGTTTAAAATCGACGGGTTTTCTACTTTAGTTTCTTCCCATTCCCTCACTCTATTGAATTTGTTGTGGCAGGGTATCCACTGTGGATGCATTGCTTCAAGATATTCACATGAGTACCTGGATTTTGGAGGTGTAGGGTGCATAAACTGTGTTAAGAGTTCAGAAATTCATTCTGTGCGATCAATGCAGGTAATTAGTCGTTTGAATTTGCATTGAGCAAGAATTATTTTCTAATGATGCTATGCATGCGCGAATCAGAGGATAACATTTCTTGTAGGCCATGCATTTCTTTCTGTATTTCACGCATTTATTTTTATGAAGTCGTGCAGTTTAGTTGATAGTAATATAGTTGAAGGTCGGAAAAAGAAAACAGTTTGAAAGTTGAATGACATCTTGTTTGACAAAGCTTCAGAAGAAGTAAAATTACTGTCCAAAAAAAAAAAAAAACTGTGAAAACCTCAGATGTTTGGCAAAAAAATTACTTAGGTTTTCAGCTCAGCCAAATAAAGCCTATAAATTATGCTATGAAGCCTAGTCAATAGCATTGCTCTTCACTCACGTCTAGGTCATTCCTGTGGATGGCGAGTTAAATATTAGATTCCACATTGCATCCTTCTGTCCCTTGAATTTTCTGAATTTGAATCTTGTTCCCTGTTCAATATCATTCTCTACTGGTTTGTGACACATTCTGAAGTTTATTTTCGAGAGTCATATTGTGGTTCTTAGATTACTGTAAAACTTTCCTGCAGATCCATAGTGACGAGATTCATAATGCTACATTCTTCACAAATGGTACTGGAGCTGTGCATCCCATGGTTGTTGAAAATCGAAAGGATGATGATAATTTTGGTTTTGAGAGGCTCCTGCAGTTGGCAAAGACTACGGGTGCCAGTAAAATTGGACAGCTCTCCCACTCTCATCAAGATGGTGTAAATGCAGCCCTTGCCGCAGCTGAAAGTACATGCTTTGGGAATCTCTCTCAGAAGTTGACTGGCTCTTCTACATTTATGAGAACGGACAATGGGAGACCAATACACGGGGCTAAAGAATTGTACGAACCTATGAATCAGCCTTCTCTAAATTTCTCTTTGAGCCCTTCTTTAGCTACTCCGAAACATGTTCCACATTTTCCTGGCGGAATTGTTGAAGGAAGTGAAGTAAACCTACGGGGGCCAAGGGCACGCGATATTTTGCCAAAACCTGCAAAACCTAGTCCTTTATCGGGCTCTGAGACAAAAAAAGGAACTGCTTCACAGACACGTGTTGCGAGGCCTCCAGCTGAAGGGCGGGGCCGCAATCAGTTACTTCCTCGATACTGGCCGAAGATCACAGACCAAGAACTGAAGCAATTATCTGGAGAGTATCCAAAATAATTATTTATGCAGTTTCATAATGCTCTTTTTAAATTGATATGCCGTAATGTGATTGACTTTGGTGATGATCTGCCTGCATTTATTATTATTTAATTTAGGGTAAATTGCTCATTCGTCCTCAACCTATTGTCTCAATAGCAAGTTAGTCCTTAATGTTTAACTAGGAGCAAGTTGGTCCCAACCATTTATTAGAGTTGTACAATAAATCTCCAATGATGGAATCATACATCTCTTCAAATTTCTGGTACTAGTCCAATTTAGGATTTAATATTGGGTGTGTTTGCGTGGCTGGGGACTGACTATACAACAATAACGGAAGATTGGGAAATACTTCAGTCTTAAGGTTGGGAGTTAAATTGCTAAAGGGACAATAGGTTGAGGACCAACAGTGAAATTTTCCTCTTTAATCCATATCTACTATATGCCTTAACTGTCATTTCTAGCTTGAAATCGACTATTGTTCCATTGTTCGAGAAGGTTCTTAGTGCCAGTGATGCTGGTCGAATTGGTCGCCTGGTCCTCCCGAAAGCATGTGCTGAAGTGAGCATTTATTTCTCTTGACACTGTCCCTAACAAGCATGTTATTTCTTAAGAAGTACGGATACTTGTAAATTCTTTACGTATTCGTATGTCGTATCCGATACATATTCAATCTTGGATATTCTTCGATGGGCCCTGAAACGTATCGAATACATTTATTATTATTATTTTATATTTTTTGAATTTTCATACGTATCGGATACATATTTTTTAATTATTTTAGATACTATTGAAGAGTTTTAATGGCTTTAAACTTTTTTAAAACTCATTATTAATTACTATAGATTGATAAAAAGAACTTACTTAATAGATAACTATTGTTATTGTCAATAACTTAACCCCCATTTGCCCATATTATTCCCTATTAAATTATAATTCATTTTTTTTTTTCGCTTCTTATCAATCTTACATTATCTAATATAATAATATTACACGTAAACCCAAAAAATTTTCCTTTTTTTTTTTTACTACACATTCTCCAAAAATTACTATTTCTCTAATTATATTGTGGAATAATAGGGGGTCAAACGGGCGCTTAATGAAAATAGATAATATTTATAGGAAACACACAACTAATCAATTGGCAAGAAGTCAACGATTATGTGAATCGTTTAAACAATCCCAATCAGCTCCTATGGTAGAAGAACAAATAATGACTATATATACCAGAACAAGTGGTTATCTTGATTCATCAGGTAAGGAAATTTCTTGTTGAATTACGCACTTACTTAAAAACTAATAAACCTCAGTTCTAAGAAATCATATCCTCTACTAAGACATAGACCGAGGAAGCAAAAGTCCTTTTGAAAGAAGCTATTCAAGAACATTTTTTAATTTAATCGCCAGCTAGAGTTTTTTTATTGGAAATACACAATAGTATTAAATCTTTTAATACATGTAAAGTCGTGTTAATAGTTGACAAATATATTTTTATTATTAGAAATAGATAATAATATTAAATCTTTATTCAAAAGGAGAATTCAAAATGTAAGACATTGTCAGCGACTCATTTGATACTCTTGAAGGTGTTGGAATATTTGGGGTTGCTAATCTATCATTAAATGAGTTAGAGTTGAAAAGTGTTATTTTTAATGATAATGAAGAAATTGGTGTTGGTAATGTTGAAGAAAATGAAGAATTAAGATAAAATAATATAGTATTTATTTTATATTTATTATTGTGTTTCTATTTTTTTTATATTAATGAAATTATGCTGAAATTTATATATTTTATATACATGCACATATCTGCATATCCTAGTTTTTTTTAAAAAGTATTATCTACGTAATCGTATCACATCATATTCGAATTATGAATCCAAATCCGTGCTTCTTAGGTTATTTCAAACTCGCAGAGGTTCATACTTTGTTCTGCACTTTCTGTTTTTTGTATATTTAAATATAATGTTATGCAGGCATACTTCCCTCCTATTAATCAATCAGAAGGTATACCAATTAGGATTCAGGACACAAAGGGGAAAGAGTGGACATTCCAATTCAGATTTTGGCCTAATAATAATAGTCGGATGTATGTCTTGGAGGGTGTAACCCCTTGCATCCAAAATATGCAAGTACAAGCTGGTGATACAGGTATCCTCTTTTGAACACGACATCTGGAAATTGAAGCTATTTCTCTATTATGTAGTACCATGGTTGCCATTTTCGTCATCTGCATTTAATTTTATTGTTTCATAAGAGTGATTTTTCTTCATATGCATACCCGTGGACATGCTCATTTAGTGCCTGTTTGACAACCATTTTGGCTGCATGACAACTAGTAATCTTCCAACATGGAATTAAATCATTGGCTTTATTTAATGCCTATGGTGACATTTACTAGGAAATTTCATAACGTTTTAGGTTCTCTCCCTGGGATCTTTTTAATACCGTTCTTATCATGTGCGTCTTTGTCTTTGGTGCAGTGGCATTTAGCCGGATAGATCCTGGGGGTCAGCTTGTCATAGGATGTCGAAAGGCTGCAGACAATGTTGATATGCAGGTCAGACTTCTTAAGCATTGCTCTGCTTTTTTAATTTAGTTTTATTTCTTAATTGTGTGAAATAGCTGATTTATTGTTTACTGGCAATAAATTAGGATCCCCAAACAACTGTGCTTCCAAATGATGATTCTCCTGGAGAAACATCTCAAGATTCAAATTCTTGCGTTATATACATGTTGATTTTAATTATGTATTAATTCAATGATGTTGTGAACCTTTTATGAATCAAGAGGTGAATTTTAGATTTAGACCACTTATTAAAATTCGATAATTTAATATAACATGTAGAGATACATATACTAATTATTGCGATCCTATATAAATTCTTCAAACTAATATTACATTTAACAAAATTAAATCGCATAGAGATCTGTGATTAAATTAGTTAAATAGGCTCAATGAGAACTTTAGAGCGGTAAATTGAATACAATAGAAAAATCCAATCAAACACTACATTAGGTTATAAATTTTGATTAAGACTTAAAAAATAATCAATGGATGAAATTGTTAAACCTTAATATCTATTCCATATTTGAATTCTCAGTCAATCTTTGTGTGCATTTTGATATTTTCAATTAGTAGATATAACCCCTATTCGATTCCCATTTTTTTTTTCAATATATATTTTTGTTTTTCTTCTTTTCAATCATACATTTTTTCAATAAAATAATATTGCATGTAACCCATTTTTTTTTTTTTTTCATTTTTAAACATTTTCTTAAATGAGATACTCTTTGGTTTGTGAATATCTTGAAGAACGGAGCCAAAACAAGTGATGATTCCATGCAACAGCATAAACCTGCATTGGAGAAGAAGAAAACCCGAAATATGAAAAACAAGAGGCTCCTCATGCATAGTGAGGATGCTATGGAGTTGAGAATAACATGGGAAGAAGCACAGGAGTTGCTTCGTCCCCCTCCCACTGTCCAACCCACAGTTGTCATGATCGAGGACCATGCATTTGAAGAATATGATGTAAATATAGTTTTTATGTGAAAATCTTATCTTCATTATAGGACCATATTGTTTATATGCTTCTTAATTTCTAATAGATGATTGACTAAGCTTGAAAAGAAGTAAAAGCACTTTTGTGGAAAGTAAGTATAGACTGACTTCTATAGAAGTTAGTTTTGAACTTCGAATCTCTAAAAATTAAAAGTAAATAATAAAAAGCTCAAACGTTTTTTTGCAATAGAAGTTACAAGTAACTTATAAGCTTAGTCAAACATGCTTAATGTTGTTATACTTATTTATTCTATTCTTCTATCTAGGAACCACCGGTTTTTGGGAAGAGAACAATTTTTACATCTCAACCTTCTGGGTAAGGAACTTAATTTGTTTTTTAAAAATTCTTACTGATATTTTAGGAAAATAATTCAAATCAATCTAGGTATGGTGGTAGTTTTTGCGGTTATTATGTTTTTGCAAGATGTCAAACCTGGTTGCTAAGTTTATCACTTCTTGTTCATATGCATTTACTTTGAAAAGCTGAAGAAAGGACGTGAAAATGAGCTCATGGGGTCATTGAGTTTCCTTTGATTCTGATGATAAGATTGGTGCATGAAAAGTGAACTAGTTAAAATGTTTTAGTTTTTATTCTATATAAATGACGTAAAGTGGGTATATATTAATATATACCAGCTACTAGATAAAGTATTAAATATGCTTATCAGGGAGCAGGAACAATTGGCTCAGTGTGACAGTTGCTCGAAATGGCGAAGGTTGCCTGTGCATGTTCTTCTTCCTGCAAAGTGGACATGTTCAGGGAATTTATGGGACTCAAATAGGTTTGCAACTTTCGATTTTTATATTTTTGGCAATAAATGAAGATGTTGCTAATTAATTCCACGTTTTTCCATAAACTGGCTGTATATTTTGCTGCCAATGTAACTGGTGAACTATTTATATGGTTGAACTAGATATAAAGGGATTTTTGTCAAGCTTGATTAAAGCAGATTTGTTTAATACATGACTGTGAGTTTGTTTTCCAGGTCTTCGTGTTCTATTCCAGAGGATATTACTTCAAGTGATATGAGTGCCTTTTTTAGAGTTTGCAAAGGTATGAACTATGGCTCCCTTAAATTTATACAAAGCTCTCACTCCCTCCCCCTCCCTCCTGCTCTCCCTTTCCCCCTCCCGATCCCTCTCCCTCTACCTCTCCCTCTCCCTCCGCCTCCCCATGTGAGCGTGCACGCATGACCATGTTCTGCATATGTGCTTGTGTCACGTTTGCGTCAAAGAATCACACGCAGACCAAAAATGTACATGTACAACCTTCTTGCTGCTTTTTCTCTTTGCAATGGACAATATATGGCCCAAGTGAAGAGATTTCAATTTGCTTCACTCTTGTTTCTCTTTGCCCATATTTTGTTATTCAAGTTGATTGGTCTGTTTCCAATCTATGTTTTTCAATATTACATAACTTTCGATACCAATCAATTTATGTAGCATTGCTTTACTTTTGCTTTTTTCAGAATCAAAGAGGCGACGAGGTGCAGATAACAAGGCATCCAAAGATGGAGAACCTTCGGGATTGGATGCTTTGGCAACTGCTGCAGTTTTGGGAGATAACATGGATGACTTAGCAGAGTCTTTAGTTGGAGCTACTACGAAACATCCTAGGCATCGCCCAGGTTGCACTTGCATTGTCTGCATTCAGCCTCCAAGTGGAAAAGGTAAGCATGAGCCCACGTGCGAGTGCAATGTTTGCTTGACTGTTAAACGACGTTTCAAGACACTCATGTTGCGTAAGAAACAACGGCAATCAGAACTTGCAGCTGAGCTTGCCCTTGGAAAGGATGAGACTCAAGTAGAACTTGCAGCTGAGTTTGCCCTTGGAAAGGATGAGGCTCAAGTCGATGTTAAATTAGAAAACGACGATGACATTGCTGGGCACGCATTGCTGCAGATGAATCTTCCAGAAAATGAAAGAATCCAGGACAGAAATCCAGTGGACTTGGACGAGGACTGCAAGGAACAGTTGGACTTGAACTGCCATCCAGATCGTGAGAATGACCTAGTCGAGGCAGCTGGAATGAGCTTGACGACCTTAATCAAAGATGCTGATATTCCATCCAAGGCAGGTTTACAGAAGAACGAAATCCCAAGCTCGGAAACAGATTTGCTCTCTAGAACTGCGAGCGAGAGTGGTGAACATATCGCAGATGAAGGGGGTATCTTGTCTGGTAACGTCATGCAGGAGAACAATGGCGAAGATGGTGAATCTGGGACCGGCATGAACTGATATAAAGTTTTCATGTATTATTGTAGTTGTTAAACTACAGAATTGTCTTGTTCAGTTATAAGTTTATCCGAATCACAGTTTTTTTTATTTCATTTCTTTTCCTTTTTGAGTTATATTCGCAACATCGTACTTTTATGTATTAAATATGTTTGGATCATCTCTGTTTCTAATCTTTCAGTACATACTGAAACAGGAAGGATCAGATTACCATTTGAGTAACTATATTATCTGAATTAACATGTATATATAGCTCTATCCTATGATGTAACACTCTCGGCGGAGGATTTTGGCACGAAAAACGGAATCTTTCACCCCTACTGAACTTGATCAAATCACCCCATGCCTAAATTCAACACTAACAAACTCATGCATTACTATTAGCAGAATGTTCAAACAATGGCCGCCTGCAAGTTGGACATGAAGACTGTAAAACTAACCATTTATCTATACATGTTACGTGGAAGCCATGATTGCATCTTGGCAATATCCTCACATTTTCTCCTTCTTTGAATTCTCCAATACAAATTGGACAATCTGTTGCTGGAATGTGCAGTCCTGATTCGTAAACCACCACGGGAATCCGGCTTAAAGTTTCTTTCTTGAGACCTGTTGATGCTGCAGCAGTCTCTTCTGCTGTCTCGAACCCAAATCTTCGACTGCATCGGATAATGCAACGTACTATAGAGTTCAGGCCAAGTGCACATATTAATGCACAGAGCAAGGCTGCTAATATTATCACCATATTGCTGTCGAAATTCGCATCCGAGGTATTATTCGAACTGCTGCTGCTGCTGCTTGTTTTATTGCTGTCGCTTGGTGCGATATTGATATCCGTGTCAAGGAGGATGCGAAAAAGGGCGTTTCTATTTGTCATCGCAACCTTCTATATATCTTCAACAATTCAAAACATTGAATTAGACAGCAGTATTAAAAAAGGGAACGTCTAGTAATCAGTACGATCTAATAGTGTAAACCAAACACGCACTCAAATCGTGGCTACTACCTTTCAAAGCAAGAATTAAGTGCTGCAACAGTGGAAAGACAGTATTTAAGGTAAACAAGAATGTGTTTGACGGATTCCAACATGATAAAATTACAGAAAGTTAACCCAATTGGTCATTAGGATAAGGAAGAAATGGATAAAGGGACTTCTTTTATTGAGTTTTGGGACCAAAAGCATCATCTAAACTGGTCCTGTATGTATTAGCATAGCATAAATTCAAGTTCGAGATCGAAATCGATAAAGGGTTTGCTTTACCTGAAATCAATTATCATGGCCAAGGTTGGAGGTCCCCAGAGTAAAGAAAATTCTCTTCATATTCTCGACGATATGGATACAATATTAAACAGTGAGTTTTATGGTACAAAGTGAAGGGAATTGTAATAATCTGAGAGATGAAACTGATATGGAATTGGAACATTGTATGCAGAAACTGACAGGTTAGATATTTTTCAAGTTGGAAGGTGTAGTGAGATTTTTTAGTTTGCTGTGATTTCACTCTCTCAATGATTGAGGCCTTGCAGAAAATTCAAGAAAGGTTAGACGGCACGTAGTGAAAAAATGAAAATGATTTACAAATTGACAGCACCCCTATACCTAATACATTTACAGGTGAATAAATTTACTATATTCATTCTGGGAAAAAAAAAAAAACTTCACTTTTAAATTTTAATTTTTAGTGGAAAAGACTTTGTTTTGGAATAGAATGTTTTAAATAGTGGAGTCAAAATGGTCGGGGTGGCGAATGTCTGGAACGACCCACCTAGTTTAAAAGTCGGATCAAAATCGGCTCAACTAATTCTTGTTTAAAATAATGCTTCTTGTACATAAGTATTGCATAATGGTTTACACACAGATGATGTGTTAGAAAGAGATTAAAAAAATTCTGACCTGATCATATCATGTATATATAAATCATTACGTAAACATGTTATGTACATGTAACATAATCGTAAAATAAAATTAGTTGATATGGCTATCATACATTTCTCATGCAATTCTCCTAACCTTTTTATAATATATATACTTAAAACTATAATGATGCATGAATTATTATTAGTAAAATCTATTTGTAAATCTTTTTCTATATTTCACAAACAATTTAACGAATTGATCCTCAAACACGTCAATAAGAATATTTATTTTTATTTATCGCTTAATTTTAAATTGTATTAAACAGAAAAAATGGTGAGTTGGACTCTCCCAACTTGCAATATTGGTAGGTTCGTGAGTCGGTATCATCCTCATATTTGATAGACACGTGAACTAGTTCAAATCCGCTTTATGCAAAATTGTTGAAAAGCGTCTTTGAGGGGGAACCATGGAGGAAGGCTTGGAGCAGCTGAGTGATGTAAGAATTAATATTGGTTGGTGCAGATTGATGATGTAAGAACCATGGAGGAAGACTCTCTTGGAGTCAGGAGTATAAGGGGTGCTCGAACCCTGGTCAATTTGAGCATAACCCGCGGTTTACCTTCGCCAATTAATGAGGGGTCGGTAGCTGGTGGTCCAGAAAATTAGTCTGACTAAGCTATGATACCTGGGTACCCAAAAAAAAAAAAAAAAATTAATTAGTTATACGACAATAACGTTGGTGATCACCGATTCACCTCCATTAGCATCTTCAATGTTACTTCTGTTATTGATTGGAAATTTCATCATTAAATTACATTTATTAAGATTTACCAAAAATTATCACTCGTGAGTTGGTTTTTTTTTTTATATATATATATATATATATCAGTCACTTTATCAACGAACTTAATTGGGACAAAAAAATAATAGTTATTTATAGATAGAAATTCCATGTATAAATAAAATTTATTAAATATTTATCGATAGAAAAATTCGACTCGGAAATTTCACCAATAAATGATTGAAATGAACGTTTCTAAAATTTAAGCTAAATATTATAGACTTAAGTAAGCGTTTAATTTACTTGAAGGATGAGTTGGCCCTAAGCAATGATAGAGACAATTCGGAGGCCGGTAACTAGGGGTAGGAAGTGAGGAAAAAATGTGGACTTTGTGGAAGAAGATGAATCAAAATAGTGCTTTGGATTGTTAAAAGCATAGTTGTCAAATTGGATTCGGACACTGACCCAAACAATGCAGCGGATTAATAAGTTAATGGTTCAACAGGTGATCTGATGGTTCAATCGACGGGTCATTGCATAAAAATCTATAAAAAAAATATAAAGTATAAATTTTTTTTATGGGCAAAATTAAAATTTTAATTTATTTTTCATTAATTATTTAGGTTTATATAATAAAATAAAATGTTAGACCAAAATCTTTTAAAAGAATAATTTTATAAAAGCTATAAATGATTCATTAGTTAAATATAAGTTAATGCACACAAGGAATATTAAAGTACTTTATGTTCAAGTGGTAAGAAACCCTTTATTTTTCTTAAAGGTTCAAGGTTCAATTCCATTGGACCCAAAATTTTTGTAAAATGATTTCAAAACTCAATCAAATCAGTCAACCGGGCCGAGTAAATCACCGGTTAACTCAGCCAAATCTCGATTTTGACTGAGTCAAGTGCATTTCTATCAATTTAATCTGTTCGGTCCGATCAAAGGTCCAAACAGCCAGTTTTCCGACCAAACAGGTTAGGCCAGCCGATTTTTATAACTATGGTTAAAAGGGTAAAATTGCATTAGCAGGCTTATCTCAAACTATTATTCTATCCGATTATTGCCTGCTACCTTTGGAAGATTAGCAAACCTAATCCCTTCTAACAGTTTCCATCCAATTAGTCGTCAAGTCAACTAAGCTAACTTGTACATGACTTTTAAAGAAGGGTAAATAGTCCAAGCTTTTTAAACCACTTCAAAAAAACATTATAAAATTAAAAGACCAAAAAGACAAAAGAAAGAGGGGGAAAAAAAAAAAAAAATCTTCCTCAACACTACAACCCCACCTGCAAAACCCCCATCCCCCTACCGTAGACCACCAAGAGGGCGAATCCCCTAGTTGTGGTGGATAGAGAGGTTTGTAGAGGACCATTATTTTGGAGATGGGAAAAAAGAGGAGTGTGTTTGTGCGAGGGGTGGTGATTAGGGGCGGAATTAGTGGTGGGCTGGTCTGGGCTATACATTAATTTTCTTATAAAAATATTTTTTTATAATTAAAAAAAAGTCTCTGCGAATTTTTTCGTTAACATTTAGCCCAACATAAAAGATATTTTTTCAGCCATGACTCCCTATTAGCAACGTGACATTGGTTAGGAAGGATGTGTTAGGTGGAGTTTGGCGTTAAATGTGGAAGATATTGAATTATTTCTCCCTTTCTTTTTGTCATTCCTTAAAAAGTCAAGTGCAAGTCCGCATACTTGACTTAACGGCTGCTTTGGATGATCATTCAGAGGGACTTATTTCATGTTTGGTTTTGATTAAAATCAAAATTTTAATTTAAGTTAAAATTAATAAAGTATTTTAATAACTTATTTAATAGATTTCAATCATACATTTCATCAATTTTTAATAAAATCTATTAAAATTTTTATTTTAATTCTCGCCAAACAGGGGTTCAAGTTTGCTAATTTTTCAAAGAATAAGGGCACAAACCGAAAAAAAAAAAATGGTTTGGGAGTAGGTTTGCACTTTGCTTAAAAGTTGAGACTAAAATTAGTTTCATGTAGTGCATGTCGAGAAAGTGATTAAATAAATATTTAAATAATTATAGGTAGTGATATCTATGTAATAAATGGACAATAAATGGACGATAATTATGATTATTACGTATATGAAAATAAAAATAAAAATTTAATCAACTTAAATTTTAATCCAATCACTTTCATAATATGTACGAAATTCGTAAAAAGTGACACGTTTCAAAATGTGTTCATCACATTAAGGGTCCGTTTGATTGCAATGGTGGAAAATGGATGGAAAGAAAATGAATTCCAGAAAAAGAAGATGAATTCCAGGGTGGAAAATGCTATCAAAACTATTAACTTTAACAATGTAAATATATGAAATTGACGGGCACAATTTAATTGATAAAAAAACATCATAATCAAATAAATACCTAAAAAAAATGCATATCGCTTTTATTAGATAAATAATTAAATGCCAATTCTACTAATAAAGCATAACAATAGGACGCAAATTAATTGTGCAATCCCAAATAATAATATTAAATTATGTGTCAAAAATATCATACCGTCATTTCATATCTTTAGAAATCAATAAGAGCTCAAATATATTATATATTTGGTACTGGATGACCATAACATATCATAACAAAACATATCATGTCGTAACTTTTATTAGCATAATATTTATCAACGTGAAAAATAAATTAAACGGGATAAACAGCATGCACCTCGTAATCTTACGTCGTTTGAAAAAAAAAATGGTTGGAAGAAAAAACAAGAATTTCCCGTTCCCAAATCTTTAATTTTTGCTTGCTGCCAAAATAAAATGTATCTATATTTTCCCACTTTCCTTTTCTCTTTAAGGTGAATAATGGCTATTTTTTACGAAAATATATTTTGAATTAAAATCACTGTAAGCGTACGGTTTGTTAGCAAGTAATAAAGTGTACTTTTTGACCGAATATCCTTTCCACAAAGATTGATTAATTCTAATTCTAATTATCGTGACCTTAACCGAAACAAATAAAAGTGAGTGTTTGTTTTGATAAAATTATTACTAAATTAATTATAAGTATACAAGTATTAATGAATTAACTAGCTAAATGGAAATTGGCGATGAATGTAAATTGAAGTATTTTCTAATACGTGATGAGTGTACTAGGATCACAAATTCCTATGTAATATTATTTTTAAACCTAGTTGTACACTTTGAAACACGTTTAGAAATAATATTGAAGAATCAATTCTCCTTAATTATTTAACAATCTCTCTCGAGTAAAGTCAAATATATTCTCATATATGACCCAACTATATTTCTATGATGGATGCAAATATATAAGAATGCATGAGATTTTATGAACACTTAAAAATTCACATAAGGCATAGCGGTATATTTCTATTCTTTATCGGACCTTATGATGATTTCTGTATGTCGAATTTATTTCCCTTCTCTCGAATGCATGAAATAAATCATCAAACTCACATAATTACGTACACAATAATCATGGAGAAATTAAAATCACATAAATCATTTAAATATCCAAAACATGTTTTTGATTGTCAAGAATGTAAAACTAAGAATTAAAAATCAAATTATATAGTTCATCATTCCCTAATACAAATAAATCTAACCTAGAATGGTGGAGAGAAGGAAATCAGAAAAACAATGAAGGAACGACATCACCAATTGAATCTTAAATTTAATCTTCGCTTCGTGGTGTTGTTCTTCGTGTTCTTGCCTCTTTTTCTCTTTCAAAACCTTGATAAAACTCCTTCTCCCTCGTTTTGGACGGCTTTGTAGTTTATATAGATGTCCAAAGATTGGTTTTCATTAGAGTTGAAACGAAATAAGGAAATTAGAAATTCGCACCTAGAAAAACTATGCAGTCGCATAGTTATGTTGAATGAGGTCGCATAGAACAATAAATTTTGCCCAAAAACTCTCTAAAACCTTCTATGTGGTCGTATAGATTTATAACTATGCGGTCGCATAATTATAATTTTTTTCGTCGAACAGTTTTCAATATTTTGGTTATATCCACAAATCTTCCCAAAATATGAGTTGTCAAATTCGAACGTTTTCTATTCCAAAAATGGGTCTCAAATAGAGACTGAAAATTCAAACCATAACTTTTTCGACTCAAAGTTGATATGTGATAGTACTTCGGCTATATATCATCCATTTGGCTTCGTTCATCATCCAATTTATGTCTAACGCTCTCAAATCTTCATCGTGAGATCGACACAATTTTTAGTATTTGCACTTGAGTCCTCGAACTTTGATTCTGCTTCATTTTAGCCCTTTTTCACATTTTCTCCTAATTTCAACCGTTTTCATCATTGTTGTCCTGCAAAACACAAATTACATCGAATTAAACAGTATTCTACATATTTATTAACAATTATCCATGTTTGTGGCCTAGATTAAGTGTGTAAAATGCACTTATCAACTCTCACAAACTTGAACTATTGCTTGTCCTCAAACAACTGTAACTTAATTCCACATAAAA
>CAIGRQ010170272.1:0-10461 GCA_903798375.1 Fraxinus sp. D2006-0159 | reverse complement strand
GCATTGCACGTGCATAGACTAGTATGTAAATAAGAGGTAACAATTACTCAACAAGTTCAAAATAAATTCTTACAAGTAAAAGCATTGTTATAATTTATTTATTTATTTTTTGATTATGTACACGGTCTTCTAATACAATGGGCATGTTTGGATCAAATTTTAATTCGAGTAAAAGTCAAAACAATCAATATTATGGATCTCACATCTATTCAACCACACATTTCAAAAACTTCTATCACAATCCACTTAAAATCTGATTTTAATCTACACCAAACACCCTTATTATGACACCATAACATTATATTTGAACAATACCCTATAACCCACCTTAACATAGCCTTCAAGAAATAATTAACGGTTACACGAAAATAACGTAAAATGCAATTTCAAAATTTCCCTTCAGAAAAATGCATGAAAAGTCGAATTTTAATATTTAACTAAAGTCACAGCCGCTCAATATATTTGATTAGATAACAACCAGGGAATTAAAAGGCAGATTACATTTGTTTTTCTGGATTTTTTAAAACACATGCATAGTTACAGAAGAATGCACTAAAACAAATTTAGAGACACTTTCGAATTCCAGAATTTGTGCTCAGAAGTTATACAAATTGTGTTCTAGCGCATTCTAGGCAACGACAATGTTTGGAGGCGTGTGGGTGCTGTGAAATCGGGCGAGAAACTTGAAAATAGAGACTACATTTTTATTTTTTTTCTATCTGCATGTACCCTTTTCGTTGAGTTGAAGGGTAACTAGACAATTTCAGCTAGAAAAGAACGTTGAGGATACACGTTCTAAAAATAACAGGTCGAGGACAAAAATGCAGAGACCTCCAAAGAGACGGTCATTGCAATTATAAAAGTTATTTTCTTCAAAGCATAATTCGACTCCGCCAAATATATTCAGGTGTGCCAGAAGCTTTGAACCCATGCAAATACTAAGGTTGAAGAACCTACAACCTAGGTAAGACAGCTTAAAACTTTCTAGTTTAAGGCCATGGGACGCACATAGAATAAAATCTCTCTTTCTTAATGTCCCCCTATCTTTAGCTTTTGATTTAGTTCTGTCCAAGTGTTTAGCAGTGAAAAGATACACAAGAAAGAGAAAAGAGAATGCCACGTCACCATCATATTACTTGCACCTTAATCAACACACATTAGATCTACCTTCCCTTCACCTTTTCCGCTTCGACTAGTATTCTCCAATTCCACAAATTCATCCGTTTCCATAAATACGAGATCGACTATATAAATCTCTATCAATTTCTAATTCTACTTGTACGTACTTTTTTTTTTTTTTGATAACCGTAAATGTCCGGACTAGCTTACGCGCACC
The DNA here is from genome assembly GCA_903798375.1 of Fraxinus sp. D2006-0159. Classification (NCBI taxonomy): domain Eukaryota; kingdom Viridiplantae; phylum Streptophyta; class Magnoliopsida; order Lamiales; family Oleaceae; genus Fraxinus; species Fraxinus sp. D2006-0159. The sequence goes on along the minus strand of CAIGRQ010170272.1, from coordinate 9,125 downwards.
TCGACTAAGATCACGTAACCCTGAAATTTACAGTCGGTACTCATCTCAGTGGCCCTAGGGGGACTCGAACTGAATTCTACTTGTACGTACTAAGATTCACATAAGAAAATTTAACAATATTTTACATTGATTGTCAATTTACCACGACTCTCTTCTTGCGTAAACATAAAATGGAAATATAGGCTGCGTATCACATTTCCTTTTTATGTAACTTTTCACCTATTTAGGCACCTCTTATTGCTTGCAGATTCCAACTACCCAATGCCTCCTCTCTCAAGTTTTCTTTATTCCCTAACACCAGTTTCTATTTTGTTCTCTCTTCAATGCAAGGAAGCTATGATTCTTCGTACTCGTATATAAATTGAATGCAGAAAAGATACTCTTCTTCACAGAGACACCATTCCTACTTCTCCCGTCTAAGAAACTTCATTCATTATATTGAAATTCTGGGCAAAGAAGAAACTTCACAACTTCATTATGGAAGTAGCTAGAGATATGAGAGGGGGAATACATACCTGTTCGATGTTCTTTCTCTTTTGCTTTCTTTGTATTTCAGGTAATTTTTTCACTTCTTAGCTTGTTCAAATGCTTATTTTTATGTTTTCATGTTAACCACAGTCTCAAAATATGAAGAACAATTTTATTTTTTTTTTACTTTATCTTCAACAAACCTTCACATGCCTGGATTCATTTTTTCACGTAAAACGTGACAGTAGGCTCCTAATTGACATTATCCCAAGACATTTATATGTTCTAATACTATCTTTAACCACCTAATGATTTTGAAGAAGAACAAAGTGTTCCTAACAGGATTCATAACTATATGCTGGTGCCTACTTTATTTGAAATTCAATTCCAGAGATTGGAAAAGTAGAATCTAAGCAAGCTTGTTGAGTATTTCTTCTTTTTCATAAAATTCAGATCTATAACTCACGGATTTTTGGCTTCAGATACAATCATTGCAGATAAGCCCCCCTCAGAAGCAATCAGAAAAGGCAAAAAAATCACCTACCAAGAAAACCAAATGATCTTTTCAGCTTCAGCATCTACCACCTTGCGAGATACAACTACAGGAAACATCCCCATTGTCAATCCAACAACACCAGGTACAACTCCTATTGTAAATCCAAACACGCCACCTACACCAACCACCACTGGACCAACCATAACTCCAACCACCACTCCACCGACCATAACTCCACCAACCACCACCGGACCAACCATAAATCCACCGACCACAACCGGACCAACCATAACTCCACCGACCACTAATGGACCACCTACAACTACTCCGGCATCATCAGGTGGTGCTTGGTGTATTGCCAGTCCGTCAGCTTCGGAAACTGCTTTACAAGTTGCTATGGATTATGCTTGTGGCTATGGAGGTACAGACTGTTCGGCTATTCAACCAGGTGCAAGTTGCTATGATCCGAACACAGTTCATGACCATGCTTCTTATGCTTTCAATAACTACTATCAGAAAAACCCATCTCCCACCAGCTGTGCTTTCGGGGGAGCAGCACAACTCACCAACACCGATCCAAGTAAGACATTATATTACATTATCTCATCTTGAAAATTCTGTTAATATCCTTGTGCTTATGGATTATGTCCTAGTGCACACAATTGACATGATTAGCACCTAGACTACTCTCCCTCAAAACTCACACACGTTTGCATCATAAAAATTAGAAATAGAAGCATAGGATGAATAATTCAAACTGAATGAAAAGCACTCTTGCACTAGTGGACATCAAAACAGAAATGCTAACTTCTCTTTCTTCTACACAATAATTTGCCCTCCATCTCATCAAACATCCCATAAAAAGTTACATTTATTACCGCTATAATCTTTGAACCTTTTGTCACATTGCTATAGGTCATGGGAATTGCCACTATGCTTCATCCACTACCTCCAGAACACCACCTGCAACTCCGACTATGCCCACAACGCCAACTATGCCCACAACTCCAATGACACCACCCAGGTAAATGTACTAATCAACTTCAGTGTCATAAGTTCATCAATAAAGGCAGTAAACTAATACATTTATATTTGTTATTACAGCACAACTTCACCTTACATGCCGGGTGGAGGAATTGGCTCTGGTACACCAACAGGCTATGATAATGGTTCGGCACCAATAGGCACCCCAAGTTCAGCAAAGACATCATCATACAACATACTGCTGCTCATTACCATGAATTATGTCCTACTGTCAATTGCTACAGAAATTTATTCATAAACAAGATGAACTTATTGTTACCATCTCCTGAATGAGATGGCAATTCCTTGGCTGCCTCCATGTTATGCAAAATTTTGAGGCAGAGAGATACTGATAGAAATAAATCTCAAGGCCTTCACCATAGAGTCATATTTATACACGGCATATAGATCAAGTAGCCAGGGGATAGTGAAGAAGCGCATCATAATGTAGTTGGTTATTTATAGTTATACTTCAGTAGTTAATAAGAGAATGTTTGTTACATGGTACTTGACAACAATGTACAGCTTAGTTACTTATTCTTCGTTAATCCTCTACAGTAGTGTCTAATATGGTGAACCATACACGTGTTTCAGACCAGAATATCTGGTTTTAAGGCTATATTAGGAAGAGACGTGTGAAATATTCAGGAACTAACCAGTTACAAGTTAGCACCCTTCAAATATTAGACATACTTCACCTATTTTAAAATATCAAATTTATGCTGTCTCATTATGACACAATTACATAATTGCTATTTGCACGGCAATCGAAAAATAATGCAGACTGGGAAAGTATGCTATTTATGGACTAGATCTACAAGTATTCTGGTCGTGACTTACATGATCAAGTACATTAATGGTATGTTTATCAAAGATGGTAGGATAAACACGGGATGATATCAAACAAGAAAAAGGTGATATAACCTTATTTAGATTGGAGATAAGACTAGAGGGAACGTGACGAATCAAATTTTAGCGCCGCACATTTATAAAAATTCCAGGTATCGGACTTTGATAGAAATATATAAATCTGAAGTATACGAGAGAACACGAAAAAAATATAAATATAAAAATTATTTCTTGCTACTTCAAATTTAAATTGAGGTGTTTCAAGATTTATATTTCAAAGAAGTGGACAAAAAACATCTCACAACAAGTGTTTTCAGCATACAAATAATTGGACGGAATGGATTGCAAACTATTAAGTTCACCTAACACTTTCATGAGTTACTGAGTATGTGAAGAAATAGGCTTCACACAGCTAGAATGCTCGTGAGCCAATTTGAAGATTAATTGAAGTTTTCCTGCCAAATGAGATGTGGAATGCGTTTTACTTCTCCCCTTATTTTGATCCGTGGAAGAGAATAAATTATCATCATAGTTCAACAATACAAGTATCAACATTTCTGCATGTTAATAATACAACAGTACAAGTGCGTCCATCCTTTTCACAAAGTTTTTAATATCTAATGTATTCACTACACTCAAACTGATATTCATAAACAAATTACAGCTTCTGAAGGCAGTACCCAAATAGTCAATGCAACATAACCTGTGAGCTGATTGAAGTAATGCATCGTGTTCAAAGCTTTACATATATGTGAACAATAAACTTTGGGGTGAGTAATAGCTGAATAAAATATTGTAATATCATACAAAATCAGAACTTTGATCCAAGAAGACCTAGATGACAACTTTTTTTGCATCTTTAAATGACATTACATAACTCAAAATCGTCCTATCCACTTTTAATATTACAATGTTCAGGAAATCACAAAAGTTAGCTATTTCACTAATATTAGAAAAATGAACAAGAAATTTAACACTACGTACCAAATATCGTTCCTGTTGGCAGCCAAAACACTATGTATCTTCATATAACCTGCAGATAAGGCATTCAAATTGTAAAGGAGTAGAACGATTGTCATGAGCAGAGAACTTCAATGACAATAGCATAACCATCTCTTCTTGAATCTTATATATTACAATTCTAATCCTTTTCATAACCATCGTTCCTTACGCTGAGTATATTTCCTCTGAAGTATAAAAATTCCCTACGCAAAATTCTAACTTTTCCGCTAAACTAACTCTAGATCCACATGGTGTATTCTCCCAAAAGAATGTCCCCAGAATAACAAACTTCATTTTCCACCAGATTAGCTTTGAACCCAGTAGAGTGGATCACAATCTCAACCATCACCATCCTGGAAATTTTGCTTTGAAATACATTGTAAGATATCAATAGCTCACTTGATCAATGACATTACAAAACAGCTATCTGATGACTTAAATAGTCAAATGTACGTCTACAAAATGTACATTGAAGAACCGTAACAATTTCTATTTCACACATAAAAACCAATCCCGTGAACTGAAGTATAAAGAAAAGACGAGACCTTGCTTTCATCAGAAGTAGGTGTGAACTGAAACCCTTGCACAAGTAAGTCTTCCTCATTCTACATTCTGGGACACAATACTCCTCTCTCCAAAATAGGAGAGACGTTCTAAACCATCCGAAAAAAAAAAAAAAAATCTGAATCACCCTAGGTCAACAGGAGAGATTTCCCAACTCCATTCAATTGCATTTCATGCATTGCTCATTTTCGGCATATCATCTAAATGTTTGCAAGTAATCTACATTCCTACATGCCGCAAGATGCCAAAACATTGATCATTGTATCATACCTATCTTGCAGCAGCCAACTAGAATACACACTAAAAGTTAGTTTCCAATGAATGTGACCGCCTCCATAATTTTCCCCATGCCACAAAAAGGAAAAGGAAAAAAATCTGAAAGTTCACTTCATCTCTAAGAGAATCTTCTACAAAACTAATTTTCCAACTAAAGGTCATATTTACTTCATTTTATCTAAACTCTATGAGTCCACGAGTACAATATGTAAATCAGATGCTATTTTAGCCTAGAATAACATAATTCTTGTGTACATAATGGTTATCAAAATGATAGGAACAACTGATATAGCTGCAGCCTGCATGAATATTGATAACAAGAAGAAAAACCATCATAATTGAAGTTGTAATGAGAGACTAGGTCCTCCAATCGTGTGAAAATAAAAAACTCACTGAAAAGTTATGCATCGGTAAATCTCCATAGAGAAGTACAACTGTAAATGTCATAACTGAAATACAATGGCAAATATATAATTAACATTATGAGAAAGAATAAATGCTATATAAACAAAGGATAGCATTCAGTCTCATTAGCAGAAGAAAGGATGTTTGTATTCATGGAATATTTATTTCAGTGTACAAATGAATGTATCTATATTGCATTTTAATAGGCCTTGTACAGATTTTACTTGAACCTAAAGTTTTTGATTTTTTATGGAGCTGTTTTTAACTTGTTAACATTGATGAAATGAGTGTCGATTTTCTTCCGACGCATGAGTTCTATGTTTTTTCCAAAACCACAAAAGGGTATTTTCTGTCTACTCTTTTGGTAGGGGTGAAGCTGAAAACGACACTGATGGCTATTACACAAAACAATTTCAGTGCATTTTATGCTTGGCAACAAGTATGATACTTTGGCTCAACACAACATACAAGGTGACACAAAAATTTTCTGCACTCAATTATCACAAACTTATACTGACTTGATTCTTCCATTGGTAGTTTATCGGGGTTTATTAACAGAAATGCGGTTTCCAAATCTAAGCTTATAATGGTTACTGATCTAACTATCATCACAAACAGTCGCCATTTCATAGTATATGCAACTTTCTGAATAATGCCCTTTAGAATATTGCCACAGGTCCACAGCTAATATGAATGCTTAATTCCAACCTTGTTTTTTTTACAAGGTATGTTTCTCCAGCCATGAAAGTTCACAAATATTAAACGTATTCTCGTAGTGAAAAGTTGAACATGTGTTGCGTGCTAGGTGGATTGAAATAAACACAAATAAAGTCACAATTTATTTCACAAAAGTCAAAACATACAGGAAACAACTGAGCATCTATGGCTGTACAATGCAAACCGAAAGAACCTCTTGTTCACTACCTTCTGCTAGCCTAAACAACTAACAAGATTCTCAGAAAGACAGGATAACGAAAAGAAACTAGCAATAAAAGCTGACTCAACAAGGTGATGCCATTTTATTGTATAGACAATTATATCAAGGCTCAAGGAGGTATAAATAATGAGCATCTAAAATCAGCGATGGTTTTGCTTAAAATGACGTGAAGACGAAAGGAGCAATTGAAGAAATACTAAGGAGAGACAAGGAGCTCTTATTCCTTGTTACCGAATTTCCTAGCAATTATGGGCCGAACATCATTAGCATCAACCAAAGTCTCCAAGAATGGAAGTAGTGAAATAAGTGCAGTGTCTGCTGGGTCGTCGAACCAACTCTTAATAGGAATGCCATTATTCACCTGCAACCTGAAAACCTGAAACCAAAAAAAGAAATAACTTTCAAAATCAAGGAATTTGGGTTTATGTAGCAGGAAGGAACTATTTTTCTCCACCTACTGTTAATTAAACTAGCTTTTCTACGATGCTCCATACAACTGGAAGCACAGCCCTTGAATCTGATTTAGATGAAGCAAGTAGCACTCAACAAATCTGTTAACTTCTTTGCCAATGGGGGAGATAATAATCCTAAATCTTCATGGCATTCTGCCTGCAGTTTCTCTCCATCCACACCTCCCATTAGCTCAGAAAATAATGCTCCAGCTAATATATAGTAAGAGGTGGACAGGTGGTTTTGTGACAAAATATTTCAAACATACATTTTATGACACACCATAATCACATTTAGCAACCTCTTTTGACAAGAGGGATGAGTTGATTCAATATCCTTCATCTCACGACTAATAGTGTGGATCTACAACACGAAAGATGTAACTCATAAATCGAAGGAAATAAGACAAGTTTTCTACCTGTGGAGAATTATCAATAATGGCAACTTTTGCAAGATCAACACCTAAAACTGTCAAGTCTTTCATGTAATTTCCTTCTGCAAATATGCATGATTCACGATATGCTCGTCTTGAAATAAGCTTTCCGTCTGGATCCAGAATGTCCAAAAGTTGTTTTGCATAGATGCTTTGACTAGCAGTAAACACTACCGTCTCAAACATCTCAGCGACTCTTTCCAAAAACATCCGGAGGTGAGGTCTTTGTTTCACATACACGATATGCTCTTTCATGTTAAAGAAAACGGGAAATGTGAAGTCTGAATTACTACAGAATTCGAGTGTAGAATGCACAAGTGTTTCTGTAGACATAAAAGCAAAGTTATACTGTTAGAACGATGCTCTTAATAGTAGGTCAAATGCCTACTAGTAAATGAAATAAGTTCAAAACACCAATGTAAAGCTTAGATATATGAATAATTCACAAGGAAAAGAAGAAGCTGCAAGATATCATGGGTTTGCTTCATGCTGAGGAGTTGCAGACCTTTTAAGGTCGCTTATCGTAGTTTACGTCCAAACAAAATAAAAACCACCTCATGGAAGCTGGAAAAAAGTTACCTAATTTCTCATTGAATCACCATCATACTATGCCCTTTCCTAGGAGAACTATCTAAAAAGTATATCACATGACTGAATATAATCATGGAATAGTTGAAATAGGACAAAATCACCAACAGATATTTGAGGCACTATGTACTTACCATCCAAGTCGAGAACTAATGTGATCTGTTTAGATTTTTGCTTTTCTTTTAGAATATTGGCATGCGGCAATGTTGATGTTGCGTCCAGCTGGTCAGGGAGATTTCTGATATAAATCTGTGGATCGAACCAATCTGCTTGGTCGGAGTTGGGATAGATATTAATGTCAGTATCTTGGTTGGAGGATTTCAGTTGATGAATTGCCAAATATAAGCTTGAATCATTGGCATCGCTGATGATTTCTCCTGATGCTTTGCCATCATGGTCATATCTAGTTTCCAAAGTATCCTCGAGAAGAGGCAATACCATGTAGTCCTCAGCCAAATCACAAAATATATTTGACTCTTCACACTTGAAATCAGGTAAGAACAGAGAATCTACATTATTATGAAAGGCCAAGTTTCTTTCAATGGGCGATCCAGAAAAAATCATGTCAGAGATGTAGAAATCCGACACATTGCACTCTTGATGCTCAGAAGACCTGCTGCTGCTATCATAACTGTTTTCCACATCCAAGAGTGGCATACAGAGATTGTCACTTCCTACAGAGAAATGAACAGCGCCAGAACAATGGTCAACTCCAAATACTTCAGGTCCTCAAAGATCAAAGAGCATATCAACGTAGTTATGTATTGAATGCTTTTACAGACCATACCAAATGCATAAAAAAGAAACATCAAGAAACTCTTTAAGTTGCGAAAGAAATTATCTCAATCACAGTAGCCATCTTCACGGCCATTCCATATGCACAAAGAATGGAGATATAAAGCAAAGTTTTTGCACACCCGTCATAAGAAGGATAATTATACACCACCTTTAAGTAGATGTAGTACACAGTCCACATTCAAACTTCCCCGAGGGAATGTGTTTTATCAAAGCAGAAGATTTACTGTCAAGGGTTCAATAAACACTAAAACACCACTTTGCAGTTGACTTACGCCTATAAACTAACCAAATACCAATAAGATATATAGAATTTATACTCATTAGAAACTGCCTATACAGCTATTAGAAATAACAAAGAAAAATGAAATATTCATCAAGTTTTTTGCACTAAGACCGGCTAATCAGTTTGGTGTATAGTAAATACTTCTGGAAATAAGATCATTGTTAAGTAACAAATACTCTTCACTTTTCCTTCACCTCTCTTTTGAAAAGTTTCTCTACTCCCTTGTATTAAGAAAAACAGCAAGGAACATGTTGCAAATCTCCAGATTTTTTTTGATACTAAAGCCATTTCAGGAAATTATAATATTGCATTCACCATTAAGAAAGCATCAAGTCGCAGAGCTTTAGGGTGTACCTTTATCACAATGGAAACTCATTGCCTCCAATATAGGAGAGAAAATAGTCTCTAAGCTTGAGGAGCAAGTGGATGGTGTGGATTCCTATGGTATTGAAACAACAAAGGTAAGCATTTGATTGCATATTTGATGATTCATTCAGTGTCAAGCATATCAAGAAGTCAAAAGACTTCTCAAAAAAAAAGGGGGGGGGGGGGG
>CAIGRQ010170244.1:0-19767 GCA_903798375.1 Fraxinus sp. D2006-0159 | reverse complement strand
TTTTTTTTGTTTAATTGATTAACATTTTAGTATTAAACTGTTTTATCATGCCATAAGTTTATTTTTATCTTTTGGGTTATTGTTATTATTGGTTAATCATTATTATATTTTACGAATTAACATTTTAGGATTATTATTTTTATCTTTTGGATTATTGTGATTATTGGTTAATCATTAATATATTTTGTACTTCGTAGTTTGCAGGACTTGAGCAAGGGAAAAACATATTTGGCTTCTCTGGGAAGCCCGATAAATAATCTCGAGATGGTTAGTATTCATGATTACCAAAGTTTAGTTTATTTTTATTTTTTATGGTGCAATGCAAGGTCAACATTCAAGTTTTCTATTATCTGCATTTTCAGTTTTCAAATTGTATGTTTTCATCTGTAGTGTGAGGTAGTGGACTTATCAGATAGCGAAGACTCTCCGATGCCAGAAAATGTGGCTGAAATTAAACCAGAGCTTGACTATTTGGACTATGAAGTGCCATCTCAGAACATATCCTCAAGGGATATAGCGGTATGGTTGCTAACTTGCTAGTTGTTATTCAAAGTTCTGCTTCCAATTTTATTAAGGGTACCTTTGGTGACCTAAAACTACTCTCTCTGAAATGGGATTTGAGATAATTTAGCTCGCTGTTAAATATAAATTACTGCAGTTCCAGTTGTATGTGGCAAAAGAACTTATAGCCACAACATCTTGTAATTGACTGCATTGCTATTTTTGTGGTAAATTATATACCATAATGACTTGTTGATATATTTGTTTTCCTCTTGAGTGTTTATTTTTCTGCAGGATAATGTTGCAAGCTCTTCAGGAAGCAACATAAGATCATCCTTAATAGGGATGGGATTCTCGTCCTCTCTTGTTGACAAAGCAATTAAGGAAAAGGGTGTGTTTTCTTCACTTACTTTATTGTGTGTTTATATGTGAAAAATATTAGCTTTCTGTTAATATTTTGTCATGTTCTCCTCAAGAAAAAGCTATCAAGCCTCTGTATTTCGAGCTTCATGTTTTTCAAGATTAACTCTCCTTATAGTTCTTATATGTTCTGTTTAACTATCTATCTTCGTTGCTGTTGAAAAATGACACAAACAGCATTTCCTTGTCACTTTAGGTGGAGATGATGTTGATTTACTATTGGAGACTCTCTTTGCATATACAGTAAGCATACTTATTTCTATCCATGCCATCTTTTTTATCTCTTACTAGTTTCTTACCAAGGTGACTATTAGCAGTTTTTCATTTGAAGAAAGCTGACTAGTTTTGTCAGCTTTGCTCTTTGAACTTTGCATGTTAATTCTTTTGCATTTAGTGTAGGTACTTCAATATTTAATATCATTCTTGGGAAAAAAAAAGGGATAGTAACCTTTATATAAACAATGATGTTTTAAGTCGATTTGTATTGTTGCTAGTTGTAATGGTAACCACTAATTAGTGACTCTCTCTGCTTTGTTTTGTCTCTGATGATGTTCCTGCCTTTTCTTTGCAAAACAGCCTTTTGAAACTTTAACTCTCTATGCAAATCCTCATTATCTGTTGCTTATACACACTGATGAGTTCATGCTTTCATGAATTTAATCAGGAAATTAGTTGACATTTAAGTCCTATCAGTCGCTATCATCAATGGAAACCTAGGTATATCTTAGTGCTGTATTGTCTTTTGATGAGCTCCCTGCCTTCTCTTTGCAGGAAAGCCTTTTCTCAAATTGTTTATGCACATTCCTCACTTGCTTTATAAGCATATTTGCTGATAACTCATGCTTGCGTGTATCTTATGACTAAATCAAGCAATTTGTTGTCTTTCATTTGCCCATATCTCTACTTGTCTGAATGAGTTTGGTCCCATGTAGTTTGAATCTATATTAGCTGTTAAAATGGCCTATTAGTTGGCTGATATATTGATATTCTTACAGACACAAAGCTCAATTATGCTTGTAATTATTATTTCTATTATACTTACCCACCCTCAACTGCTCACTTTTCAATGAATAGGCTCTTCAAAACCTAAAGACTGAATCTTTTGATGATGCAATATTCCATGACAAGGATGTGTTAGCTGCAGATGTTCATGCAAGAGAGGTACACATCCTTCAAAATTTCCAAGTAAAATAGCTCTCAATCCAATTTGCGACCAAGTTTATTTTGAAACCTTTTACATTTTTCATTGGCAATCAGGTTTCTGTTTTTTTGTTTGTGTTATTCATTATGGACTGTCCTACATTTCTTATTTCTCTCTCTTCCTTTGCTTTTATCAGAAAGATTCAATTCAGTTTCTTATAAATGGTTTCATAATTTTACGTGTCTTGCTAATATTAATTGTTTTAAATAATTTAATAGACTGCCTCGGAGGGCAAAATTAGGCTTATAAACATGGATCCCTTCTTAGTGAGGCTATCTATCATGCATTGTAATAGTTGAGAACTGGTTTCAAAATTAACAGGTTCTTCATAGATCAGCATCTTCGGATTCTCTTGATAGCTTGTTTGGTGATGGCGGGGATACAAATAGTCACACCAATATTGGAAAAGATGTTCAATTAAAAGAGGTAACCTGATATGAATTTTTCTTCTGTATTTATTATTTTCTAGTGTGGTAATCGAGTTAAAAATGAATGTATTTATGATTGACTGACACAATTCTTGACATCTTATTTCTTTCTCCTTACAATTCATCATCCAAGTTACATTCTTCAGTTGCCACCTTTTTGAAGAACATTAATGGCATGATCCTTTAATAAACTGGAATTCCAGTTTGCCTTAGCTTTTGACTGTTAATTAATTTATGGGTTAACATTGCATATGGATTAACTTTCACTCTATTGCAGGAACCTGATTTGTGCAGTACAGTCATTGACGAGAAGAAAGCAAACTTGTTAAAAATGAGTTTCTCTATAGATGAAGTGGAGTTTGCTATGGCTAGACTTGGTATGTGGGAATCTCCAAGTTTTTAAATATTTTGCATTTTTTCTGATCTACAAGACAGGGAATAATTTAATGGCTTTATGATTGACACTGATTTTTTTACCTCCAATTTATACTTGCTCTTAATATGTCTATCAGATACAGCCCTCTTGGTTGAATAACCATACAATTACAAGCTTGTCCGGTCGTGCATATTTTGCCTTCTAATATTCTACAGCTAGTAGTTTTGTTTCATTGAGCATCCTTTTTTTTATCTGTTTGAAGCTGCATGGCTCATGTAATGAAAACAATACCTATTTTTGAGATTTCTAAACGATCATTTAAGTCGGCTTGTATAACAAGTTGGCTCCATAGTCTCATGTGTAACAAGTTATCCTTTTGTTTCTTAACAGGTGAAGACGCTTCTATTCATGAACTAGTGGACATCATCATTGCTGCACGGATGGCAAAAAAGTATGAAAAGAATGCAGATTATCCTATTTGTGGTGATGCAGAAAGGAACAAGGTATTTGATAATTCATTGTGTTATGGCATGTGTGCAACATATGTTCGAGGCATGTTGAAAATCTAAAAAAATATATATATAAAACATGGGACATTTCATGTGGCGTGTCTACCATGTGTCGCATAGTATCAGACACTGAGATGCCACCCTAGGAGTAGTGTCCATGCTTCACAGGAAATTATTAAATTTCCCTTAAATCTTTACTTGTTATTGGTTGAAGAATATGAGTATTCTTGATAGTTAATAAATTTCTCTTTCCTTTTGTTTTAGAGGAATTTGTTCTCTTGATGTACGCATGTTTCTTTCAAACACAGTTTTATTCCCCATAATGTATCTTTTTGGGAAAGATAGAAAAATAGAAGATATCCCTTCCTACTTTGCTAGTCTATATGTTCATGTTATTATTGACTTATTATCAATGTTTCTTTGGAAGGATACACCTTGTATATTCTGCGTGAGCTTTACTTTACTATGTACTTGTTCGTGTGCAATTATCTACTTGGATGATACTGCTTATGGAGAATTGTTGAAAGGCATACTTTTAGATCCAGGGTGCTGGAAAATCAAGTTTTTGAGCACAAACTTCCATATTTTCCAACTATGCATATTCGAAATTGTGCTGTCTAGACTCATCCAAGATTAACTGCTAATTTCAGGAATGCAGCAATGAAATCTTGTTTGGGATCATGGATAAGACACTTAGACTGCTTGAAATGGGCTTCTCTGAGCAAGAAATTTCAATAGCTTTTGAGAGATATGGTAAGTTGATTATCAGAACTCAAGAATTCCCCATGCTTACTACTATGGATGTGTGGTGGGGTGGGGGTGGGGGGGGGGGGAGAATATCGAGAAGTACAACTTTGGAGGGGGCTAGCGCAAATCTCTAGTAAAAGTCGACTTGACTCACTTCTATTGACAAGCTATTTCCTCACAAAATGGCATACTGCCTCCCTTAAAGTCCACTCCTCACGAATGAAAAACTTAACACAAAAATATGTTAAAAATAAACTATCACTATGAAGAAGACCTAACACTTACCATGGAGTTACATCAGGAGAGAGAATTTTCACAGTTGTGCAGAATGGACCGACAAACATTCTTTCCAAGGATTATTTTTTCCACATAATGCTTGACAAGTGTTTAATGCTGGAATGTCATTTCTGTATCACTTTTTAGCATCGTTTAGGCATTAATTAGGTAATTAGCTTCCTTGTCATTCAAGATGTATGGTGTTATTTTCTGATTTAGCCTTGATTTGATTTTGATTTTTTCTAAATCATTTTTCATTCAAACTCATTTTCAACCACATTCTTCCAATAAAATAATTTTGTATGTAGACTCGTAACTTTTCCGTACTTCTTAACCATGCATTCTTAAAAAAAAAAAAAAAAAAAAAAAATCACAAAAAATCAAAATCAAACAAGGGCTTAAAATAATTGGGAAAGATTTTGGATGCACATTAATCATGCACACAATTANCCCCCCCCCCCCCCCCCCCCCCAACCAAAAAAAAAAAAAAAAAATTCGCAAAAAATCAAAATCAAACAAGGGCTTAAAATAATTGGGAAAGATTTTGGATGCACATTAATCATGCACACAATTACCTTTATTTTTTATGTGGGGGTATTTCTGAATTTCTTTTCATTGTGGTGAACATTACCAAGGAGCTGCCCTATTTTATTGCAACCTCAATACCTAAAAAATATCTTAACGTCCCCAAATCTTTGATCTCTTGACCACCATTTTTCAGTCTCTTAAACTTGTCAAACCAAGTCTGGAGTGATGCTTTAGTCCATACAAGGACTTATTCAACTTGCACGCTTTCTTTTTCCCTAGCAAATCCTTGAAGTCATGTGGTAACTCCATGCTCACTTACCCTACTAAATCTTCGTGCAAGAATCCATTCTTCACATCAAGTTGCTCAAGATGCTGGTTTAAATTTGTTGCTAGAGATGAACTTGATCTAAATTTATTTAACAGGAGCAAAGTGTCCTGATAGTCGACCCTGGAAGTTCGTGTAAACCCCTTAGCAACAATTCTCATTTATATCGTTCAAATGTTCCATCTATATTGTGTTTCAGTGTGATTACCCATTTACATCCCTGATCCCGATGGCTTCTTTCTTAGTGAAAGATCAAATAAATACCCATATATCGTTCTTTTCGAAGCCCTTTCATTATAAATAGTCTCTTTCCATTTTGGAACAACGAGAGCTTCCTTTATAGTATTTGGAATAGGTTTACAAGAAGATAGATTAGCATAAAGGGCTTTGAAAGAAGAAGACAACCTTTCATACGAGACATAATTTGAAATTGAATGCATAGTACTAGATCGAACACCGTTCTTATGAGCAATTGGAACATCAGCTTAGAAATATTAATCAAGTATTGACTGTTTGAAGATTAGAAATGGATGAATTACTTGTTTTCTAGAATCTCTGCACTTGGTTAAGATGATTGGTGATGTTGAGGAAGATGTCTTGTTCCTTATTGAACAAACTTTTATTTTTTGATCTCTATCTCGTACACACTCAATTGGAGTCTCGGGAGCCGGAGATGGAGTTATGGGTATTGGAGATGATGACTCAGAGCTCATGGGAGTAATTACATAAATATTAGAGATGATTGTGGGTAAAACATGAAAAGGGGACCTAGGGTTATTATGATAAGTAGACCAAAAAGAATATTCTATATGATTACTCTTCCCCTGAAGAGAAGTTTTGGTGGAAAAAGAAATATTTGCAAAAAAGGTAACATCCACGTACACAAAAGTTTTTTCTTGTAGGAGGATTGAAGAGCCCTTGGATCTAGTTTTCCCTATTATGTCCTTGAATGTGAACAAATGCTACACAACCAAAAATCAAGAAAAAATGTGTAATGATGGGTATGTCTTTAAGAGTGCCAAGTGGTGTGTTGAAATCTAAGACCCATGATGGCATCTTATTGACAAGGTATGTAGCGGTAAGAATAGCTTCCCAAAAATGTTTAGAAACTGCCATGATAAACATTAAAGATCTAGCCACTTCAAGAAAACATCTGTTTTTCATCTAGGCTATTCCGTTTTGTTGAGGTGTATCTACACAAGATGTCTGTTTTTTGGACAATGTGAAGATCTTGTATGGGCTAATACTGATTGCATATTATCTCTTGCTTCAGGTTCAGAAGCTCCACTTTCAGAACTTGCGGATTCAATTGTTGCAGGTGAAAATACTGGCATTGACATTAAACCAGACAAGGTTATATTATTATTAAGACCATTATTTTCATATTTCTTGCACACTTATTCACCTTTGTTAATTGAAGTACTGTCTGAATACATGACCTTCTCACTCTTCAAACTCATCTGGACTTTTGCAGAATTTATTAACTTATTTGAGCAAGTCGAGTGCCCGTAGTAACTATAGATCTTTGGATAGGGGGATGGGTGATTGTTCAAGTTATCAGTCTTTTAATCCATTTACTGTAAAAACTGAGGAATATAATTCAGATACTGCATCTCATGTTGGGGATTTTGATGTACTGGAAAAATTTAAAGGGAAGAGACCAAAAGAAGAATATAATGATGAACAAAGCAACTTGAAGAAAGCAAAAGAAGAGTTTGATGCAGTCTCAAGCAGTTCTGTTGGCCCGACCTGGCTAGGAGCAAGAAATGGAAAGTCTTGGTTGGACAGTCTTTGGATGCCAGCCTCTCAGAGACGTGTTGGCCACAATGCAGGATGGCTGGACAAACAAGGAATGCCCCAAAAGTCTATGCCCGACTCATGTAGGGTTCTTGATAATAGGGTGGCTAAACCTCCTTATTTCTTCTATGGAAATATAACAAATTTATCTCAGGACTCTTGGGTGAAAGTATCACAATTTCTGTACTCCGTTCAGCCAGAATTTATCAATACTCAGTTCTTCTCGGCCTTGGTTAGGAAGGAAGGTTACGTTCATAATCTCCCCACTGAAGATAGGTTTCACATTCATCCAAAGCCACCATTGACTATTCAAGAAGCCTTACCGCATACTGGAAAATGGTGGCCATCGTGGGATGCAAGGAAGCAGTTGAGCTGCATCAGTTCTGAAACTAAAGGAATTCCGCAACTGTGTGATAGGCTTGGAAGAATGCTGACCGATTCGAGAGGATTTCTAACAGTTGAACAGCAGAAAGAACTCCTCCATCAGTGCCGGACCTTGAATCTTGTGTGGGTTGGCCAACACAAATTGGCACCACTTGAACCTGAATATCTAGAGCGTATTATGGGCTATCCAGTGCGTCACACGCAGGTTGCTGGGTTTAGCACGACAGAAAGACTTGAATCACTTAAACATTCTTTTCAGACTGACACATTAGCATACCACCTATCTGTTCTTAGATCCTTGTTCCCAGAAGGATTGACATTGTTGTCAATTTATAGTGGAATTGGTGGAGTAGAAATTTCTTTAAACCGTATTGGCATTCGTTTGAAGGGTGTTGTTTCTGTGGAACCCTGTGAAGCAAAGCGGAAGATTATCAAACAATGGTGGGACAATTCTGGACAGATTGGAGAGTTGGTGCAGATTGAAAGCATCCAAAGCCTATCAAGTAACAAGCTTGAAGCTTTGATAAAAAAGTTCAGTGGATTCGATTTTGTTATATGTCAGAATCCGTACACAGCTGCAACTAGTGATGACATGGTAGGTTTAGATTTTTCAATGTTTGTCGAGTTTGTACGTGTCTTGCAGCGTGTGAGGACTACAACGGAGAGGCGCAGGTGACTTTCTGCCACTCCAACATGCTTCTAGTAGGTCTCTAAGTTGTTTTTGTATCGGTATTTGATAATGACTTCTTATGATCTCCAATTTAAGATTGAGAACATGAGCTAGTAAACCATATTAATTCCAGGATTAATCTGTATCTATGTACAAACAAATTGTGTTAGCAGCACCTTTATGGTTGGTTTTTTTTTTGCCCAACTCCCAATGAAATATTGCCAAGTGGATCCCTGTAAATCAATTTGGCACGGTTGTTTTATTCCAAGACGTTCTCTACATTAGAATAGTACATAGTAAGGTATCCTTTACAAGTTGCTAAGATGATTCAAATGTTATCCTAAAAATAGGCTGATAGTTTTATATATCTGTCTAACATTATCCTTTCGACATTTTCGGCCGACTAGCATGGTGGTATAACTGAAACAAGTTTAAATGTTCGGTAGGATAAATGAAACAATTCAAAGTTCGGTATTAACTGCATAAGTGACACTAAAAGTGAAATTTAGAGGCGATTGGTATAATTAAACCAATTTCAAATGACGTGTTATATCACCGAGCTAACAAAATGTTTATGCTTTATGTTAAAAATGGATTATAATTAGTGTGTTGATATAACCGTAACGAGTTAACGAGACAATTTAAAATTTAACTGGACTTCACGTATAGGTGCCTATGTTACAGAGGGCAACGCATATGGAAATGAAAAATGCTTGGCTGCCAGAGAGAGTTTGACACCCTTCCGACAGCCCCCTCATCGTAAGGGATGGGGGGAATTTTTTTTCTTTTTCAATTCATATGAGCCCCGCGAGGATCCCACTACAACGTGAGAGAATGTCAACAAATATGTCAATTTTTTTATGGCAAATACCTTTTAAAATGTGGCTCTGTAAGTCACAGAGGACATAACAAATGGAAACACACTTTAAAATTCTGTAGTGTAAGTAATGTAAAGTTGGGTAGCAATATAGTGATTAACATCTCAAAAGTCAAAAGTTGAGGCTCGAGCTTTAAAATTCAAGGATAGCCACGGATAAGATAAAGGGAGAATTGCAATTGAGATCATAAATCGTACAAATGTTGCAGACTATATATCAACTTGGATAATGCTCTAGTCATGTTCATGTAGCGCGATCCTTTGAACTTTTCATTTTTGCACACATTGTCTCAAATTTTACATCTGTATTATAGTTGGAGGACAAATGAACGGATTGACCATTAGTCCACTCAAAAAAATCAATTTGACCACATTTTAACCAAATTTTAAAAGGGCAAAATTGTAATTTTATACTTTTCAATAAAATATTGAGATTGCTATATGTACATTACAAATTACAGATTAGTTTACTAACGGTTGACGTTACAAAATTTCACTAACCAATTAAAAAATAAAACTCATCCAATTTGTTTTTGTCACATCATGAATTTGAAAAAGAATCTGAAAATATTGATGTACAAATAGCGTTATCCATAAAATATAGCGAAAAAATTATACGTTTATTTAGCATTATCATAACATCCTTATTCTTTCAAATATATGTGATTGATTAACTTATTCTTCTCTTATTCTTCTTCTTCTTCTTCTTTTTTGTGGCTTTTTGTCTTTTTGCCGCTATTTGATAGGAATCAAAATCTAAATTTTAATCTAAATCAAATTCAATAATTAATTTTAACCATATATTTAATGGGTTCCATAACTTTTCAACCGCATATTTCATCAACTATTATGAAAATTTATTAAAAATCTAATTTTAATCCCCACTAAACAGCAGCTTTATTTTTCTTTTAATTCAATTAAAAATATGCCTATAATCTCCTTTTAAATGAAAGAAATAAAAAAATAAAATAAATGGAACTGTCTACTACGATTACTTTGTGCAGTAGCAATGAAATGTTAATTACCAAATTGGTTTATTTTAAAGTTCGAAAACAACTTGCATAGAGGCTATAAGTTGAGGAACAAAATTACAATTTTTTTATTATATATATATATTTTCGTATATGACAAATAAATATAACGAGAATAAACAGAAAATAAAATATGTACGTAATATAACCCAATTCATTTTGTGCAAATAATCCGTTGAAATGTTTAAAAGTAAGATAATTTTTACCACGATGGTTAAGAAATTAGAGTGCTGTTATTTTCATAAAATTTTGTTCTAGATTATTTGAATGTACCATTTCACTTGTATAATGTTTCCTTATATCATTTGTTTTCTAAGAAAAAATTATTTATAAAACAGTTTATATTTAGATCATAAAAAGTAGTTTATTGTTAATCTCAAAAATTACAAGATCTTGTCGTCAACAAGTTTTCTATCACGTTTCCGCTTGTTTTGTATGTTACATATGCACTCGAACAAATTGTTAGGCACCAATTAGAGATGGCAATGGGGCGGGGCGGGGCACCCTCACCCTGCCCCGCCACGCCCCGCCACGCCACTCCCACACCTCGTGCCCCGTCCCACCTTAGACGGGACGGGACGGGACGGGGCACCCCCGCCCCGCCAACCCGTGGGACGGGTTTTTTTTTCCTCCCATTCGGGTCGGGACGGGGACAGGGTGGGTTTTTTTTTGCCATCACTACCACCAATATCATCATATAAAAAAATAAATAAAAAATAAAATTTTGACGATCATTAGCATTTCAACGAGCAAGTCAACTGTCAACACAGGTAGAATGTACGGTGGAAAGGGTGTGGGAGACACAAGTGAACAGAAATTTGGCTAACGTTTCAAAATGAACGTAGTTTTACCTTACCTTTATCTGTACATGTCTATTTATAGGGAAGGAATTCATTCTAAATTAAGTTACTAACCTGCACCTTTAATTCAACGAGGAGAGTCCATTCCTTCCGATGTAACTCTTAGTTCCATGATTTGCGTGGACTCTTCGTTGTTGACAAAACATTGGCTTCGCCTAAAGAATTTGGTTTGACGGTCCAAGAGGGGCATTGCCTTTCCATCTTGGCGAGGATGATTCATCAAACATCTTGATAAATGATGTTGTATCATGTGATAGCGACAAAGTTAAATTTTTCTTCGCATCGGGAGAAAAAAAAACCTATTTCAACCACATTTTCCAAAAAACTACTATTTCCCTCGTCAAAATGTGAATAATGGAGCCTACATAGAAGCTGTAATGGTTGACATTTTCCTCCATATATGAGTTTGAGCTCCAATGTTCAAAATGGCAGACAAAGAATATTGTTCAATGGCCTGAATTTCTACATGTCAATATTCTCCACTTCCAAAATTATTTTTTTCCCCTTTTCCACTTTCAAAAGTTTTCATCTCCTTTCATCCATGGAAAGATAGTATTTAAATGGGTTTTCCCAATAGTAAGTTTTATTTTTTTCCGATTTGTATTTTGTTGTGGGTAACTATCTTTATCTCATTTCGTCCGTGAAAAAATAAGACGGCAAGCTCACTAGTCATTTACAATGGTGCGGGTTGACTATGGCATACCGGGAGGTTACAATTACCAAATTTGAAAGTTTACAAAATACTTCAAGTCTTCAACAAAATAAAATCAACATTCATGCGAAAGAATATGTTAAAAATATTGATATTTGTAAGATCATTTCTACATAACGACTAGAATTTTAGCAGTGTGATCATCGATTCATCACTACTCCAATTTCAATTTTATTTTTTTTATTCTTCATTGATATGTATTGACATCCTTACAATATGACGACGACTTATATGCACTAAGTACAATAAGAAAAAGATCCCATGATGTTTTTTATTAAGCTCATGTTAGCCATACACTTGAATGGATTGAGAGACAATTGAAATTACATTAATGATTAAATTAGGCATCCACTTTCAGTGATGGGTATTTGATGAAGCAACAAATATCACCAAAACATATTATCATGAATATTTATGCAAAGAAGGTTCCCGTCTCGAAAATATTTGGGTCGAGATTTGAACCGGTAAATATTGTCTAAGGAAGTATCAACGACATACACAGAGAAACAGAAAATGAAATTTGCAAATGGAGTTTTTGTACGTTTTCATTAATCCATAAATATGATTTTATGTCTCGATTGAGCATCCTCCCTTGTCAAATAATTTTATTTTTAAAAAAATTCAACCATAAATCTTTAAAAAGAAGAAGAAGAAGAAGAAGAAGAAGAAGAAGAATTTGCTTATATGTGTCGTGGTCGGTCTCAAATGGAAGTGATGAGGAGAGTTACACTAGCTTGACATGAATCCTAGTATCAACGAACAGAACGAGAAAGAAGTATGTGTTTGACGTACCGAACCTTGTTTGGGCTTCATTTTAGATAAAAATATGGGTCTGTTTGGTTTGTGTTTTAATTTTGAGTTTATTTTCAGTTTTCTTATTTGAGGGTTTATTTAAAATTGTTAAAAACGTGTTTAGTTAGTCATTTTGAAAAATTATTTCTCAAAACAAAAAACTGGAAAAATTGTTTGTTGAAATTTTGAAAAATTATTTTATGACATTTTATTCTATGAATTTGATTATTTAGTAAAGATAATAGTTTTGTGTTAATATATTATCAAGTACTATATAAATTTTAAAGTTTGTGAATCTTATTGTATTTTTTATTGTTACAAAAGTAAAATAATAAATAATAAATTGAGTTTAAAATATCAAAAATAAAAACAAAAACTAATAACATAAAATGGAAAAAAATTTACTCATGTTCATTTAAATACTTTTTTAGATTTTTCATGAAAATAATCATTACGAGCTAGAACTATCTTTTATATATATATATATATTAGATTTTTTTTTTCAAGATTTTTATTATTTTTTTCACTTTTTAGATTATTTATTTTATTTTTTCAATTTTTTCAATTTTTATTTGTTAGAATTTTATATTTTCATTTTTAATTTTTAAAATTTTATTAAAATCTTATTATGTTATAAGTTTAACCATGTTTTCAAAAATACATTTTGAGAAATATTAGGCCAAATACATTTTCAATATTTTGCAAAACTGATAATAGTTTGAAAGCAGCAAAGTAAACGTATCATACATTTTTCTCATTTTTATTTTCTTCATGCATTATCTAATAAAATAATATTATGCGTAAATTCAAAAAAAAATCTTATTTTTTAATCACACATTCTCTAAAAAAAAATTCCAAAATATATTTTTTCCCAAAATCTATTTTTAACGAAAGCCCAACATGGGCCAATTATGCCGTTTTAATCATCCTATCTTTGAAAGGAAAGGGTCGAGTTAAAGAACATGTAGACCGCATGGTCTTGTTTATCTACATGTGGTATTTGATTTCACATGGTGGGTTGCCAATTGTTGTCCTTTCTCATTGATGCAATTCAAACCATAGTTTGGTGCATTCAAACTTCATCAAAAACAGTACCAGTTGGTGGGGTCATTTTTTGACTGGATTTCTAGTAATTGTGAGCAAAGAAAATGTAGGGGCAGGGCCCCTCTCCAATTATTCTGTATTATTAGGTTCAATTTCTTGCTCTATAGTCCCCAATTTTCTGTCATTTCTATTGTCTATATGTTTCTACTCTCTTCTAATTCTCCCACCCCCACCCCCTTTATGTTTCTCTGTTTTTTTCGAAGCTCTCGTATCTAAATGCACGTATTTAATTTATTTGGAGTCGACCCTTCTTGAGCTACCGAGGAACGATGAATGTTCACTTCACCCATAAACTTTTACCTAGAACTAAAACAGACCCTTGTCTTGATTCTTGAAGTTCAATATTATGACTGTGTTATAGGAGTATAGAATTTCTCTGGGAATTTTTCTCATTCATTTTTTGTGCATTTGGATGATTTTTTCATGCAAGGGGTTGAGAGGATCATCCCACCTTTTCTTAGGTGCCCCATAAGTCTAGACTTGTTCACAGATCCAGTAATTCTATGCACAGGCCAGACGTACGAGCGATCAAGCATTGAAAAATGGCTATCTACTGGTAACCTAATATGTCCTGTCACAATGCAGAAGCTTCATGATCCTTCTATTGTTCCGAATCACACTCTTCGCCATTTGATCGAGGAGTGGCTTCAATCTGGTAATCAGGTCGAGTCTGATCGCCTCAAAATGATCGAGAACGATCATTCTATAGCTGCAGCCAAGCACATTCTAGAGTCCGATGAATCCAAGTTGGAGCATAAGCTTCAAATGCTAGAAAAGATCCATACTTTATCCGAAGAATTACCGTTGCAGAATTCATTGTTGATTCAATTAGATTTCTTCAAGTTACTCTTGGAACTAGTTTTCAGAAATGAAGAAGGTCTAAATTACCAAGAAGATTTGAGGGTTGTAGAAAAAGCACTTATTTGTGCTATAAGCTTATTGCCCTTCAGTGAATTGGGGTGTCTAGACATTCTCAAAGAAGAATCCAAATTATCCCAATTCATTTTTCTTCTTGAAAAAGGCAGTATCATTATCAAGAAATGCTTATGCCATATGGTAGAGGCAATTTCATCAAATTTAGAGACTCAACAACTTTGTTCTACACTTGGAAAATCAGATAAACTTTTGCAAGAAATAGTTCATCTTCTTCATAACAACTCAAGTGCTGTTGAAGATGGAATCAGAGCCATATCAGCATTAGCCTTACCGGAGCTGAGTAGAGAGAATTTGGTTAAGCAAGGTGCAATTCAAGGGCTCATAACATACATTTCCAATGCAAAGAAGCAAGAAAAAAGCTTGGCACCAATGGCAATGGGAACAATTCTGAACCTGCTTTTATCAGTAGAAAGTGCAAAACAGGCAGTAATCAATCACCCTTTTGGCATTGATGCAATTGTCAAAATGGTTTTCAGAGTTTCATCACATCATGAAGGGAGTGGAAGTGCAGTAAATTCATTACTGATTATTTGTTTCGAATCAAAAAATGTTGGGGAAGAAGCCATTTGTGCTGGAGTTTTAACTCAGCTGTTATTGCTGCTTCAAAGCCAGTGCAGTGGGAGGACTAAAACTAAGGCAAGAATGTTGCTCAAATTACTTGGATCCATGTGGACTGAGAATCCAAAGGTTTCATTTTAGTTTATAAATTCGACGGACTATAAAAGACATATATATTCGTAAAAGATCGTTATCCTTCCAAGAATATAAGGTCCCCCCAAATGTATGGTCCTTTCTCAAACGAACCATATCCTAAAATCCCAGAGTTTGTTGCTTTTCCTTAGTGAATTCAAATCAAGTTCTTGATATGTATATAAACTTTGCATTATATATAGTACTGTGTATAGACGATATTGTATTGTTTTATTTAAAATGTTACACTAGAAACGCACTTTGTTATTTAAATTATGTTATCAATTATGTTATCTAATAGTCACCTTGCCTTCACATAAAATTCTTTATGGTTTTCCCCTTCGGAGGTGGCCGAGTTGCTAGAGCAAGTGAACACGAAGATCGAAGGTCATGAGTTCGAATCTCCTGCTAATACTTCCTTGGTCGAGCTCATCGCACCGGGTTTGTCTAATGTGGTTTATTTCTCCTATGTGGTTTGCGGTCTACTGCACATGGAGCGACATTTACCCGGTGCGCACTCACGGGTAGCAACTGCGGGTTCTTACGTCAAAAAGAATTCTTTATGGTTTTAATTCAGTTGCCATGCTTAAAATCGGAATGTGGAATGAAGATGTGCTGAAGAAGAAACACAAATGTTTCATTATTGATCTAATCTTGGTCGTTGACGACGAAAGATAATGAATATGCACGTCTCTCTCTCTCTTCTTTAATCTTATCTAATCCTTCTTAGTCAAATATTGCATAATGGGACGACCGGTATGCTAAATTAGACCGTACCGAATAGACAAATCCCAAAAGACTGTCCCATTTCAAGACAATTGTAAGTTGGGAAGGTTTGAATTAGGATTATAGGCTTGTCTTATGGTTTGTTTTTTGCTCAAAAAAGTGGGGGCATTTGTGTCATTAATGCTCCATGCCAAACCCAGGAAAAGAACAGTGGTTTACATGACTATTATTGTGTTAGTAAAAACAAATCAAATGTCATAATTAAGGACACACTTTGGTTATTAAAAAAATGTATGATGGACAAAACAACATGATGCACAAGTTTTCAAATAAATTATTATTTTTTATTAATCAAAGTTGAATTTAAATGTCTTTACTAAAAAGTAAGTTATTTAAATATACCTGAAATACAAAGTAATTATCATCCGTGAATAAGATTACACACGCGTTTGGTGCGCATTTTGTACTCAAGAATGCATTTTGTTTTTTATGTGATTGGGAATATGGGTTGAAAAAGAAGAAAAAATTATTGATGTGATAAAAAAATATTATTTTATTAAAAAATGTGTGGTTAAAAATGAGTAAAATAATGAGAATTCCTTCCATTCAAGGAAAAGTGGCACGTGAGGTGTCTAGGAGGAAAACGTTTTCTGGGGAAAATTTTGCTATCAAACAGGTGCAAAAGTTGTCCATAGAAAATCATGTTTATCAAACGGGACTCTTATTCTAACTTTTATGTCACGGTAGTCAAGACAAAGAGTCGTGGTTTAGTATATTTGTTAACATTTTAGACTTTCGAATCATTTTAATATAGATAAATTTGCTAATCGCGCCACACCTAAAAACGTAACAGATTAAAAGATGATGAATCGAATTCCAAGCAGCAAATTGCTTTTGAAAGTGCGTCTAGTCTTGACAATTACTAGTGGATGTTGGGTGAGTTTCAAATATAACTATTTCATGTTGACAGCCTAAATTGGGACTTAGGAGCCACCAAATTTGATTTCAATAAACCACTTGATCACGTGCATGTGTATATAATTAATTGATTCATAAATGTTTGTAAATCTTGAATCTGATTTTTGCACGTGACGTAGCATGTTAAATATCGTAACAATTAATCTTATCTCATCTTTAAATTTTGAACACGCATTCTGAAGTATAAACATAGTCTATTTTTATCCAGTGTTATGCCACATGTACACAACAATTTACATAATAGTCTATCAACAGATGATGTAACGAGATTTAATTGGATCAAAATCTCATCAATCAAATAATTAACTCACTTACATTTTGACACGTCATTATTATTATGTATATGAAGCATCTTCCTTTTATCAAATAGTTAATACGTGCATAGTTTTCATTGGTAGCGACAAGATTTGTGACCCATATATTATGTTTTGATGATTTTTAACAATTTCAAACTTTTAGTTGAAATAGTTTAAACCGAACAAGAAAAGAATTTTTAGGCGCCCACATAACACGAAAGATACCACAAATTTGCCTTTGAAAAGTAATCTTCGTTGATTTACTTAATTCGCACGTTTGTGTTTAACTATTGAACCTTTAATGTGAATTTATCTTTAACAATTGAAACTTTTAATATGAAGATGCCCTAGCGTGACAAAGGTCCATATTTTCAGCCTCATTTTGGGACCTAAGTAACACCCTTTCCTACCCCAAAAAATAAATAAATTAATAAAATTAAATAAAATACACTCAAGTACCAGCAGGAATCTTGCAAATGGACATCTATACTTTTGAACAATAGCCAAAATCATGGGTCCTATGTTCCCCATTTTCAGGAATCACAATTTATATTAAATTTGATTGCCATTATCATATAAAGACAAATCAGAAATTGGAGCTCAAATTTCACTCTCGATAAATCCGCGAATTGTATTTGTATACCATGTACGTATTCGGCTCTCCCAATTCCATTGGCAAAAAGACCTACCTACCACAAAATTTTCCCCCAAATCTCTTCATATTTTTCCAATCCCCAATAATATTTCCTAATTTCCAACAGAAGCACAAGTCGTTGTGCCATAGGCCGACTCTTTGAATCTCATAGCGGAAACTATTTTTCGATCATGGTGCACTAGTCTCACTCCATTCAACTACCTTTTGCCATCCATCACGAGCCGAAATATGACCTGTTGCGTATTTCACTCACGAAGAACACTAGCGTGACACCCAAATGCTTCCTTGTGCTACAATTGGTACAAAGATGCTCGTCAATTCATAAGTGCATCTTCAACAAGGTTCCCAACTCTTTTCATTCCAACCAAGCGAGCCTGTCCACATGTTCATGAACAACATACAATCCTCTTGAAGCATACTCCATGGCTCAAAGCATCGAGGGTTATTAGCGTTTCCCCACAATACAAACTCGTGTTCATCACTTTTTACGAATAGTTTAAGCTCCAATGTGTGCCACAATGTCCTTTGTCAGTGCCTCATCTAAGTAGGGTCATCGATAAATCTATGGTTAACTTGAAGTGCCTTTATAACATATTCTTTCACACAATATCAAAATATTGCCTCGTTCGCTTAACTATGCGTATCATAGGGATATGCTAGCAGCTAGTACCCACACAATTACCATATGAGGTGTTTAAATTGCTCTCATCGATAGCTCATTTGGCCTAGAAGTTATAATATCCCCATTGTAAGCCCCAGAGCATAGCAATTCTCTATCAATAAACCTCAGCACCTTCTGGTGAGGCCGCGCAATGGCCTAATGCCACTCATGAGTTGACAACTCGGCGACAGAAGCACGAGCGCCCTAAGAACAGGAAGTCCGTTTAAACAATGAAAACAGTCTCAAAGCCTAAAGGCCAATTAAACAAATTTAGACTAGATTTGGTGGGTTGCGCCAGGCCCTTGCAGTAGTGCAACGCATGGACGACGCTCGGAGTCCCAGGCAGCAAGCTACCTTGATGGGCCTCCACCCTTAAAAAATTAATTTAATATCGTGTGGGCTAATAGCCCACATATCAGATATTAAACTGATAAGAACAGATACTACACTTGATCTTAGCCAAAAGGCCGAGAAAGGTATGCTTTAACCAGTGACGGCCCAAATCATTTTATAACACGCAGCTCTCTCTCAAGTTTACTTAGAGTTCGATGTGGGATACATTTTGTTAACCCTTTAGTGGGGAAAGAGGAGTGAGGTTTTTTCGTAGTTGGACAGACGACAAATACTAGCATCGTCTTTCGTTCCCTGCCATATTCATCTGGTAGTATTCTGTTCGGTAATATGACTTATTTCTTGTGGCTACAGTTTCGATTTCTTTAAAGGACTTGTGAGAAGAAAACTGATCTGAAGGTTTATTGGCATCTTCTGCTGGATAAAAGAAAATGGCTATCAACTTTTCCGAGGGTGATTGTGAGGATACTTTCTTCCTTTCTGTCCCAGTTTTGCTCTATACCTTGCAGTTTTATTGTTCTTCAGCAAAAGATATGTTCTTCTAGATATAGCTTATTAGATGGAACTGTATGATTTTTTAAGGTCATATAGTATAAAATTCAAAGTTGAGAAAATTGATCATCAAAATCACTTGAAAATGAATATACAAAGTTGCATAAATAGTAGTGAATGAATACTGGATGGACACATACCGGCTGTGCAACAAACTAATCGTATGAACAAAAATATTGGATGGACACATACTGATTGTACAACTAACTAACCGTATGGATGCATACCGGCTGAACAAATACCGGATGAACAAGTATCGATTGGATAACTAACTAACCGAATTGAACATACTGGCCGAACACATACCAGTTGGACAGCTATCTAACCTTAAAAAAAAAAAAAAAAAAGTCTTGAACTCGTTGGCTCAGTCTTGTACACATCAAG
>CAIGRQ010170224.1:0-13374 GCA_903798375.1 Fraxinus sp. D2006-0159 | reverse complement strand
ATAGACCTAAATAATTAGTGAAAAATAAATTAAAAAATTTATACTTTATATTTTTTTTTATCGGTTTTTATGCAATGACCCGCCGGTTGAACCACCGGGTCACCGGTTGAACCACTAACCCATTGACCCGCTGCATTGTCCAGGTCAGCGTCTAGGTCGAGTTTGACAACTACGATCATCATTTTTTTTTTATTAAAAAAATATATAATTTTATCATTTCCCCCTTTTTAATTTGATCAAAATAAGTCGAAGTTTTATTTTTTAGGTCAACTAACAGCTAAATTAATATAAATCATCCATTTGAACACAGATGCTAATTTTTGAAAGGTTTGGGGTTATGAGTGCCACAACGTGAAAGTTTACAAAAAGTGATAGGTTTGGAACCGCTGATGCAATTACCACTATTTTTTATGCATGTATAAAATTTGCTTTCAAGTCATAATTATTAATCTTTTTACTAAGGGACCAAGAGTTATCGTTCTTTTTTTTTTTAATCATATCCGTATGCTTAAATTTGAGAATTATCAAATCACATTCCTATTCAATTTCCTGATGAATTTAGACCATTCATATACACATATCCACGCTAATGATTACTTCACCGTATGAATAATGATTATGATTGTATTTACTCATGTATGTCTGTTTGCATTAATCAACGATCAAATCAAGTGAATTCGAGTTTATACATCTAATTCTTCAATTCAACACGTTAATGAACTTAAGTTAATTCATGTATTGCTTTAATTTTTCTTTATGTTTGCAAAATATATACGTTTATGGTGATTATTGAATATTCTGTGTATTTAACTTGATTAAATATTTTATATGTTATTTCATAAATTTTAAATTGATAATATATTGTATTGATACTTCAGAACTAGCACAATATTATAATTAATATTTCAAAAGAATGTTACTTAGAGAACTGTCTATTAAAATATTGTTGCTCCTGAAGTAGTACAATATTATTTACATATATTTTAATTAGATTTTAC
Source organism: Fraxinus sp. D2006-0159 (assembly GCA_903798375.1). Lineage (NCBI taxonomy): Eukaryota > Viridiplantae > Streptophyta > Magnoliopsida > Lamiales > Oleaceae > Fraxinus > Fraxinus sp. D2006-0159. The sequence continues at coordinate 12,376 of CAIGRQ010170224.1, read as the reverse complement.
TTGCTCTCTAAAAGTATAATTAAAAATTATACTCATGAAGGATAAAGTTTTATACAATTTATTATTTCAAATAATAATATATTGTTGCTCTTGAAAATTATAACACTACGATTCTAATATTCTAGAAGAATATTAATATATTACTCTTGAAGAAACGATAACAAAATACAATAAACTCTCAAAGTAATACATGTTTCGAAAATATATCATGTGTAATTTATGAATTTGTGCTTATCCTTGAAGCAGGGGTGAAGTCAGGAAAGTAACTCAGTGCCAGCACAATTTATCGATGTTGAACGTCAAGTTTTTTATTATGGATTTAATGAAGATAAAAATATAAAATAATATTACGACAATACTGAAAATGATAGCATAAAATTCTAAATATGAAATAACAGATTACATTCTAGCAATTACTGTTTGTAAGCCAACAAAATTCTAGCATACATGTAACAGTATAAATTCAAATTAAGAAGCCACAGCAAAGCAATTCACAGGGCAATACAATATTCAATTCACATTTCACAGTGCAATTCCAGGACAATACTATATTACTATTTCCAGAAATTGTGCAATTTGTACTTCACAACTCACATATTCACAGTGACAAGGCAACAATATTGGAAGGAAGTTGAAGTCTGGTAGCAAAATCAATTGAAGAGCAATGTGTAGGCAATAGGCTTCGAACAAGTGAAGAGCAAAGTGCTAATTTCATGTGTTAAAAAGGGAAAAAAATCAAACATTACTACAATTTGCACAAATCAAAATGACAAAAAATAAGAAAAGGAAAACAAGTATATGCTTGGGGTCGGCGCCTCAGGGCTTTACCTTCTTCACTACCGAAGAATAGACAGCGCTGCCAATGGAGCAAGCGAGCTACAGCCTGCAACAAGGACGGTTCGAACTCCAACGGACGGCAAGCTGCAAGCAGCAACCAAAATTGAGGGTGGAGGAGTAGACAAAAATTGAGTGGAGCTGGAACTGGGAGAAGGAAGAGGCGAAGGAAGAAGAGTTGTAATTGCATGTCTAATGAATGTAATATAGTATTGGGTATTTGGGTTGAATTGAATGGTATTGGACTAATGGGCATCAATTATGGGCATTAGTTTGAAAAGATAAATAAATAATGGGCCTTCAGATTGGGCACAGAAGTTCATGCAAGCATGTACCTGCACTGGATTTCATTGGCCTCTACCCCTACCCTGAAGGGAAACATAAGACTTATATCTTTTGGATATTGATTATTATATGATTATATAATGTTTAATCATATTTTCGAAATTAAATAATTGAATTATATCAAATTTTGAACTAGAAGTTCAATTTATTTGACATGACTAGTTGGATCATTAATAGATCAATGATGATGAGAAACTAAAAAAGCAAATAGACATTTAACGAAGAACCAGAAGATTCTTCAATCCAATGCATTCCAATATATTATTTGTTGTCTTTATCGAAAACTGATAATTAAATATCATTAGCTAAAATATGAATTGAATTCCCTATATTTTTTTAAAATTAATTAGAATGATAAATGGGCCCCATCATCTTCCACGTTGACCATCTATATATTATTCATATCTAATAGATTTAATACAAATAATAGATGATTACATTTCCTTCGCAATTTGAAATTTACGAAATTACTGCTCAAATTATAAGCATAATTTTCAAATTATATAATCAAGACTATGTCTTATTAATACCAGTGTGTATAAATCTCAACATTTTAATAAGTGTTAATTGAGATTTCGATAAATGGTTTAACACTATTATTTGTTAAATGCCCCCAATTAATTTAATTAAAAACGAAATACTTCACATCTTTGTTTAGGGAAATTCATTACGCATCATGCCAACATCATAGTTCCCCAGTTATAATTTGGCTTATGGTCATCGTCTATCTTCCATCAAATCATTTTGATAGTGCAATATATGTAAAATTGATCCCCAATTTACTAAGATGGAAAGTAAAGAATACTGAAAATAAACGAGTAGTTTGATGGAAAGTAAAGAATGCTGAGAATAAACGAGTAGTTTGAGTATTTTATCTAAAATGAATGATATTTTATAACACGCTTAACTGACTGTCAATTGACTAGACAATTCTCTCAGGATGATGAATTAATAAGTTGAAAATAATGTACATACGCATCATTATCTAAATCCTTGCAAAAGCTAATTCGAGGTTTGAATGATGATTCACTTAGATGTCTTTACTGATCAAAGGGATGCTCGATATCTCATACACCAATTTTAAATGCTCCAACACGAATTGATGTCCATGGAGGACAATTCGTTAGCATTATATTTGATATATCTACAGCATGTCTGAAGCATGACCATATTCAATTCTAATACAAAANAGATGTCTTTACTGATCAAAGGGATGCTCGATATCTCATACACCAATTTTAAATGCTCCAACACGAATTGATGTCCATGGAGGACAATTCGTTAGCATTATATTTGATATATCTACAGCATGTCTGAAGCATGACCATATTCAATTCTAATACAAAATTTTTCAAACGAAAATGGAGCAATTAGCAAAGATCATCCCATTAAGGAGGCATATATTCTTGATAAGTATTTAGACATAACAAGTTATAAAACCCCAGAAGAGGTTCATGTACTTGAAATAATGAAACTTGAGATATCTCAATAAGTTGTGTCATTATAAAAAAAAATCGAAAGAAAAAAGGTTGACCACGACACGTTTTACACATGATATACTGCATCATATTATGAATAGCAAGGAATCAAAATAAATTCATCGAAACGTATTGATCAGAGTAACTATTGACGAGATCCTAATTAAAGAATTTACTAGAAAAACCTGAAATTTCTAGATGCGATCCTAGCAAAATTGAATATACAATAGAAATATAAAGTTTCTTGATTTATAATCTGAACACCTAAAAGTATATGCTTATGCAAAATGAAAATAAAAAAAGTAATGTCGTAATATGAAATGTACGACTCTTTTCATAATGAACTTCGTGAAGACTTGTATAAAAATAGATAAGTTATCATGTGGTGGATGTAAATAACAAGTCTCTACCTGTTTGCGTAACTGAGTGCATAATCTCTACCTGTTAGCGAGTAAAATAACAAGTCTCTACCTTCTCCGGCCAACTTACTGTGCTTTCATACACGCTGTAGGTAAGAACTTCATCAATTTGTTTCTGTTTATTCCATTTACTTTCGATTTACTATTAATCGATCAATTGTCTTCTCTTTTTGTGATCGAGATTTTTCTGAAGTTTCTCAAAGGACCTAAAAAATTCGAATCACATAGGACATCGGGGACTTTAGGTAAGTCAATTTCATACTTTTTCAGCAATTATCTCTTACTTTAAGTCTAGAGTTCTTTATTTGGGAAAAATATTTCTTGTATCTGTTGATTTGTGATGATTTATCTTCTAATCTTGTGTATTTTGAAGTCATTGTTTTCCCTGTTTTGTATGTACAATCTATTCTTTAAATGGTGGAATCAACGGTTACCGATACACCCATAAAAAAAACCTAATCCCACCCATCTATCCCCAACACCTCCCCACACACGCGTGACTCAAGGAAAATTCATAATGACGCTAATACAAGGGAAATCGACTCATAAATTAACCATGAGGTGAGTTCATAATTTTTCTCCTATGAAAAATCTCAGAAATTTTATGTAATGTTGTTGAGTTATAATGGTTGTTTTGTATTTCTTTTCAGGCTTTAAAATATTTCCACAATGATGATTTTGATGTTGATAAAATTGATAATTTTTTAAGACTTGACATTTTGAGAAGTCTTCCTTTATATGATTAAAACTTATCTTGTATTATCCACAATGTCATTGATTCTCTGGAATATTTATGCAATGAGGTTAATTTGTTATGAGTTTTATTGTATAGTTTCTTGATTCTAATCAATCAATACTGGACATTGTGGCAGAGGAGGTTACTCTTACTCTCAGAATCTCCCTCTTTGCTCTCTCCATTTTTCAACTTATAAATTTAATAACTTGGTGTGATACGACTCAGGAAATTTAAATAACTTGATGCTATCTTACAAAATTCAGGAAGTTAACCGTTCTAGATTTTGTCTTATGTTTGTATAAAATGTTTTCATAGTTCTCCAAGTAGATTTTTTATGTGATAGTTTTCCACTTCTGATAGATTTTTAATAGGATATTCTTGTTTCTTTACCATTGAATTGTTTTTGGATAGAATTTGGCTTATTCTCTATTCCAGATTCCAGAAGAAGAGAAGAGCCTTAGTCCCAATAGCCGATTTATTCATGTTTACCATTTTAAAAAGGAGAAAGCTCAGAATCAAGTCTTATTTAAGCATTCACATAATTTACATGCTGATTGTCATTTAATGTCATCGATTTTGACATAATTATAAGATAAATGAGCATGATATGCTTGCGTTATACTAAGCTACATTAAAAGAATGTGCTGATGCCTTTGTATTCTATGACATAAAGCTTGATTTCTACAACTTACGTACATCTGAGATATCTTATTGCAGTGTCTGGTATATTAAAATGTTTTTGATTTTAATTAAAGGGCATTGAAGGATTGCAACATAGAACTATTTAATTGGTTAACAAATTATGGAAATGGCTATATATAACTATCTTTTAAATGAACTGTTTAATTTGTCAAAATGAAAGTCTCAACAATGAGGTATTCTCGATGGATTACTAATTTCTACATATCAATTACGTGACTCATCTATCGAGATAAAATGTCGTTCCCAACAATTAGTTTTTGTTATTCTTGACAGATGACTGAATATCGAAAATTTAAGTCAGTATTTCTTGACATATGACTACTTCTCGACAAATCAATTTAGCAGTCAACTGTTGACATGTCCAACTTTGGTTCATCTGAACATTATATGTGTGTATTGCATTAACATATACGAATTATTATTATCTGGTCTTTTTTGCTTTCTTGTTTTACCTTGTTCTAGCAGATAAATTTTGAATTCCTATTTCTCGAAAATGCACGCTTACTCTCCCACATTTCTTAAATGAGCAATTTCAAGTTCATGAAAACCGCAATGGAAAATTTTGGTGATCGACAGCGGGAAGATTTCAGCAACTCATGCACCGAGTTACTTGACGATAATTCTCAACCCAATTAATCCAACAACTAGTATTAAGATCCATTAGAACTGATAAGACAAATGAGTTGTGGTTCAATTTACAAGGACACTTGACAAGATTCAAAAAGCAAGAGTATGTGCTCGTGATGGAGATTAAGATGCAGTCTCGCCCCGGAAGGCAATGAGTTTACTAAAGTCATGGAAAAAATGAGACTAGAGGATAAATACTTCAAATCAATGGAGAATATCTCATGTGCCCAAATAGAGAAAGCTTTTCTCCGACCGTCGACGTCCTAAACTGATCAATACAAGATCGGCCTAGCTTTAATTGTCGAAGGAGTATTCAATGCTCCTAATAATAATAAAGGTATCGATATCCACACATTGTCCATCATCGACAATCTGGACATATTTTTTTACTACCCTTGGAGTAAAGTGAGGTACAATCGTTAGTTGAAGGGATTTAGGGGTAGTTGGGCAAGGAAATTTCGTGAGGCTAAGGTAAAGAAGGAGAATGAGGCAGTTATACAATTCACGAATTTTCTATTGCCATGCATGTATGAATAATTTTTGTTGAAAATGTGTTCATTATTTTAATACAAATATATTTTCGTGTGGATGTAAACTCTTCTAACGATGGTTTTTTTGGGGACAAATATGTGTATTTGAGATGGTTCTTGAATTTGGTAAGAGACTTGGTAATCGATCACCAAGATTTCCTAGCTGGACGTCTAGAAAACAACCACGGTAACGTACGTATGAGGTATTTTTCAAGAACAAAGAGGTATTTCATACATTGAATTTAGTCAGTCTTTTAATTTGTAAATTGTATAAAATACATTCTCATGGTCACTCAATTTCTGTTTTCGCAGCTACACGTGTATGTGACTCCGAGTCCTACTGATGAGAAGCATGATCAACCACATATCTCCACTCTCATGCCTTTTGAAGATACTCATATGCAAGGAATATGGTCGCTCCATAGTTTCACGTTGAGCAGGTGGGCAGTAAAGGAAATGATGGATAGTCAATGGGGGAGGTCGATGTAGAAAAGACTGCACAAGGAGGCTCGGAGGAGGAGACGTCTGTGGTGATAACCATTTGGGAGAAAAGAGTGAGCATGACAACTCAAGTGATGATGATAGTGGAGATAACAAAGGTGAACATATGGTTGGAGGGCATATGGGTGCATTTTCTATGCCCCGCCCAGGAATTCATCTCATGTGCATGCACCATTGACATTCCGACAACAAGCTTCAACCTCTGGCCCCTTGACTAAAGCGAAAGTTGAAGAAATGTTGTTGGAACAACGAATCCTTATCGAAACGCGACTTCGAACTTTCAATCTTGAAATTAGTAAGCATGTGAAGACTAATGACTTCATATCTACATAAATGATCCCCGTCCGGTTCTACCACCCCTATAGCTATAATAGATGCATGCAAACACAAAGTTACTGAAAATCTACAACAAAGTGTGTGTTATAATTGTTTAAAAGTTATTTCACTAGTACCCAAACTAGGGACCAATGACATATTTGTTAATAATGCGACTATTGTTTTGAATTAGATGCAGGAGGCATCGACCCCGAATATTTATTTTTGTATAATTGTATATGTTCATATTTGTTTTCACTTATTCCTCTTGATGGTATTCATGTTTATATTCCTATTTTATGCTTTGTAATTCATGACAAAATGGGGATGGATTAATATTTATTTTAGAGAATTGAATATATGAGTTAGGGGAGAATTTTTTATTAGATTTTTTAATTATTATTTTGACATTTGACTTAGGGGGAGTCATAGAGACGTATAAATATTTTTATTGTTGATTGATTGTTTTGTTGGAATTTTAATGTTGATATTGTGTTTTGTGTTTGTCAATATTAATATTAATATTCTATATTTTTTTTCTAAATTGTTGATCCATGCAGTATTATATGCTTTAGCGTTACACGTGTTTTACTTGCGTTAATTTATATTACTTAGTTATATATTTTTAATTGTCAGTTTCCTCTTATTTTTCACGCGATATTGTTGCTTTCATGTGTTTTAGGAAACATGAGTGACGAGATTTGCATTGAAGTGTGGGAATTAAGTCTTTGGGTAGATTGTTGTTAGATTATTTTGATTTTGTCATGGAATGCCAAACGAGGAATTTGTTAGATCAAATTTGTAATTGGAAATGTCCAAATTATTGTCGATTTTTGTATTCAAAATCATGGATTATTTGAATTACAATTAAAGTTAAAATAGGAGTTATTGGGTTGTAATTATAGTAGAGTCCTGAAAAAGAGTCGAATAAATTCAAGAAGATCAAGAAATGGACTTCAAAAAGTAGATAAAGATTCGGATTCTCAACCACTCGTTGGTCGCAAGTTGAGCGCTCAAGCACTCAAAACAGGAGCACTGATACTTGACCTTCACGAGCCTGCTATAACGACGGGACCTGCTGCTAGCTAGGCGCGAGGTATTTCGCTTGAGCAGTGGTTTGAGACTATGATTTTTAATTCCATTTCACCCCCCAAACACTATCCATTATAAATATATAGCTATAGAAACATCTCGAAGTTTGCTGAAACATTATTTTGTCTTAGAGATATTATAGTTGAAACACTATTCTCTTGACTCAGCCACAAATCAAAATATAGAAAGATCTAAAAATCAAACACCAAAAATCCCATATTCACCTATATGTTTTCAAAGTTCTAAAGTTGGAGAAGAGGTTCTTGGAGTTCTAGCGATCCAAATGAGTTTGTTATTGGTGATCCACACGAAGAGAAAAGTAGCCCGAGTTATTAAGAAGTGCAAGTCGCACAACTAAAGGAGTTTCTAGGTGATTTACAATTAGATGGCTAGAGTCGGCTAAAATATAGCTATTTGAAATAATTATAAGTTAACTTTTCTAGTGGATTTTATTGGCAAATTTGCTATGAGGTTTTGATTTCTTTGTGAAGAGTTCTTTGAGTGAGTTTCCTCCGTGATCATATTAACTTTTTATCTACTTTATTTTTTTAATCTATATGTTTGTGGGATTGTTTAAACTTAGGTTTAGTTAAATTAATTACCTTAATAATTTAGAAACGATAATTAAGTGACTTGTTGATTGCTGTTGATCAATTCTGCATATTAGGAATTAAAATATTCCCAACAAGTGGTATCAGAGCGATACCCCGTAATATATTTTACAAATACAACTCTTCCTAGAACCTCACGTTAAACAAATAAAGAAAACCCAAGTACATGGACATGTCTAGCCAAAAGATATATATAAAGCAAGTGTGCATCTCTGTCTAGAATAATATAATGCTAAAATAGACAAACATGTGACTGAACCACCTAAAATTATGTTATATCATCCTCTTTAACAAAATCATATATAGAATTGGATAAATCATGCATCGATAAGCTCTTTCAATAGCTTATAAATTTGATAGGTATTCTAGCATATTATGATCTTAAAAATAAAGAAAAATATAAGTATTACTTTCATGGTGCACTTACTCATTTATTGGAGTTACTTTCTTTCTCCACTTTCTCAGCAAACATATAAGAGCATGATGGGAAACCAAAAGCAAATCAATTCGACATGCTTCCTCACTTACTATTAGGTCCTTCTAAGATACATGTTGCTGCAATCAAATCCGTAGTTCAGTACAAGATCATGGATATTTACCACATTTGCAAATCCGAGTGTGAAATAATTCGCAGTATACTTGAACATAAGTTTAATTCAATTTTTTTTTTTATTTGAAATGATAAATTCTAAGATCTTTATATGATTGAATCATCAAACTATTTCATTTCGGATTCTCTATATTTTATCACTTCAATGGTGCCAATCCGATCACAATTGAACAGGATTATTTCCACAATTTAAATGCCTAATATTATGAGTTTTTATGTCAAAATAGTGATTTTAAGGCCTTTCCAATTTTGGTGCATTTTCATATATGAATTTTACATCATTTTCTTACTATCTTCTCTCTATTTGTCCTTAATTGGAGGTTATATTGGGAGTTGAGGAACGTTATGGGGAATTGTAGGTTTGAATTCCATTCCTTTCAACCCTTTTGATGTCTGTGGGTCAGGTCATCCCCACATGGACCTGACCCACAGACGATTAACGACCCGCATTTTCCAATGTTTCCCACCCGCACATGTTGAATTTAACCTGAATCCCAAGTGATAACGAATATCACATCTTAGATTCTTCTCAAAGTCTGTCTTACAAAAATTCATACTACAAATAGATCATGAAATCAACGAGTATTATTAGAACTCACGGTATTATAACTCTGTCACACATACACAGTAACTCTACTAGAGTAACATCATATCTAGCTGTATCTCAAACTCATTTTCCAATATTAATTCATGTATTTTCGATTCTCGATTCGTTAAATGTTTATGCAACATACTTGAAATGCACAGTGTATTCTTGTATTCACAATTGTCCGCCAATCCCACCAACGAATGTCGTGCCGAAGTCAATCAAGAAGCCCCAGCTCAATAATGTTCCCCGAGAGCTATGGAAGAGATACGTCGAATGGCTGTACCAGCACAAGGAGCTGGGCCTCTATTTGGACGTGAGCCGTGTTGGGTTCACAGACAAGTTCTTCCAGGAAACGGAGCCTAGACTCCAGAAGGCGTTCAAGGACATGGAGGAATTGGAAAAGTGAGAATAGTACTAATTGTCCCAAATACCCGGTTCAAAGTTTTTTTAGGCCCTTGACCAGTTTTACGCATTTAAAAAAAAAAAAAGTTTTCATTTTCTTTTTACCCTTTATACCCTCCTTCTACCCTAAAGACAGAAAACCATTTTAAACTCACAGTGAAGACAACGGCTTATTGTATGGACGTTAAGCTAGATTTTCGTTATTTCGATTTTCAGGTTCGTTCGAAGAGCTTCTCGACAAGATTTCATCTACCAGTTGCCATTAGTTCTTCCAAGTTCAGTAAAATTCCATCTCTCAGTCTGGACTCTATAATTTCACCGTCTCTACACTTGAAATCGTCGCCGCCTCTACGCATCTACGACCCGCCAGTCTCCATCCTCCGGTGCCAAATCCTACCATTCCATTTCCAGGTGGGGTTCTTGACAATAGCTATATTCTAATTTATATCTTTCCTTTTATGATTCTTAAAATTCAATTTTTTTTTCTTCATTCAAAGTCCAGCGATTAAGTGCCTTCTCTTCATGAACAATCTAAAATATTTTATATATATATTGGACACGAAATATTGAGGGTTATATGAGTTGATTTTAGTACAATTTTAGATTGGAAAGTAATGCATTGGTGTCAAAGGCTTTAATAGGGTAATAATGGATTGGTTCATGACATAATTGGTCCTCTGCAAAGTTACTAGCTCCCTCATTAGAGAAACACCTTCTTCATATGAAATCAGCTTGATTGATGTTCTGCTATTTACACACTTGAACACTGAATCACTTTTAATCAGAAAGTTGTAAATTATTTCTTGATATGTCAGTAAGGGTCATTTTTGTTAAATATTATCATTTTGGCCATGCACTAATATATAATCTTTAACTAATTAGTCATAAGATAAAAATTAAAGTTTATGCATAACATGTGATTCGCGATAATATTATTTAGAATTTAAGATGGGGAAGTTCTGGCCATTGTTCAATCGACAGAAACAACCAGTTGACATGATTGTGTCCATCCATTCTACAAGAATAATTAGACATGGATGCTAATTTTGGCAGTGACTTTCTGAGAATAATTGGCCATTTTTGTTAAATATTATGGATGCTAATTTTGGCAGTGACTTTCTAGGCTTAGCCTTCATTATATGCATTGGAAGACAACCTGCAGGCTCAGGTTGTCAAAAATATCTTGCATACGTACGGAATAAAAAGATGTATACAGCATATCCTCTGTGTGTGTCTATATATGTGTGCCACAATATTTTCTTGAATTCCATGGTGGAGCTTTCATCAAGTCTCTTGAGCTTTAACACAAAAGAAGGGGCTGCCTCTTGTTAACACGTGGAATTTTAAAAAAATCCTAAACTTTTGCTTGAGTGACTGTCAATGCACGTGTTTATTCTTCTGTCTTTTTTACCCAGGCACACGTAATGCCTTTGTTAGTCCTTGCGTGTAATATTGGAAACAAATGGGTATTTATCCCTTACTTTGTTACCAGTTTATGAACATTTGCAGGATGGAGTACATATACAACATTGGTGATCGCTACGATGCGAAGGTTACAACACGTTCAAACGTGTCGAATGTGGAAAAAGTATATGAAGCATTAGATGATGTTCATAGGGAGATGTTTTTGAAGTCGTGCTTTGGTAAACTGTATGAAATTAGGAACATGAAAATTTCTGCTCAATTAATTCACAACCTATTATTACGAAGAGTTTTCTCTGTCAATGAGGATGAATTGTGGTTTTGTTTAGGTTTGGAAAAGGCTGTTCGTTTTTCCCTATACGAGTTTATGCTCGTCACTGGATTAAGTCCTGCGAGTGAGGAGGAGTATGAGAGCCAGATAAATGAAAATGGTAGATTGAGAAATAAATATTTTCCAACATCTAACAAGGTTACGCCTAAAGAATTAAATGAGGCATTTGAAAAGGAGATTCAAGACATGGATGATAAATTTAAACTGGGTTTAGTGCTTATATATGAGACTGTGTTGAGGTCCAAAGAAAAAAATACATCTATAGATCTTCGCACTTTAGATATAGTTGATGATTTGGAGCTATTCAATGCATATCCATGGGGAACTAAAAGTTTCAAGTTTACGATACATGCATTCCTTAGAGTGTCGAAGGATCCTAAACCCAAATATTCATTGTGGGGATTTCCACTAGCGATACAGGTAAATGGCCAAAACTTGTGTTTAGACATTGTTTTTATTCAATTTTAAATATTTGTAAATAACTTATACATCTTATTTTAGGTGTGGGCATTCGAGTCTATTCCTCGAATAGCAAACATGTGTCATGCTAGGTTATCTATCAACGGGCTGCCGAGAATGTGTCATTGGAAATCAACACTTACTCCTAATTCTCATGATATTGCTGAAGTCTTGGATGACCCACAAGTAAGTATGTTTTATATATTGTAATTGCTTTTGCACGTTACCTCAAGTACTGCTAAAAGGGTTTTGTTTGTCAATTATTCAGCTCCAAGTTCGTTGCTCATTGAGAGCTTCTCCTGATGAGACTGAACAACAATATGTGAAATTATTCGTTCACGGAACTAGAAAAGAAGATCCAATCTTAGATGTT
>CAIGRQ010170201.1:0-17489 GCA_903798375.1 Fraxinus sp. D2006-0159 | reverse complement strand
ATTAAATTCTTATAACTTTTTTTTTCTTTTTTCATTCATTTTTTTTTGAAAAATAACTATTTTTAATTAAATTATAAAATTTTATATAAACTAATTTATAATTAACTTTAAATATGTATTTTTACTTATTTTTTTAAATGTATATTATATTAATAATACTGAATATTATATTTATTTTTTATATGTATAATAACTATTATTATTTATTTAAATAAGGTCTTAATTTTTTGTTCTTTTCAAAATCTTTTTCTATTATATGGGGAGGCGAGGGCATAGGAAGGGAGGGAGAATTGTGGGAACCACTACCTCGTATGTGATAATTTCATACTATTGCTCTCTACATGAATTTGATTTCAAATGAAAGTGTTCAAAAGTCTTTCGAATTTTACAAAAAATTATAAAAGTTTTAAAATGAAAGTCTATAGAGAGTCTACAAAAGACTTCCACTAATTTCATAAAAATCTATAAAAAAAAATTCACAAAATCTACAGAAGTTATCACTTAAAAAGAGTTCATCAAAGTTTTCAAAAGTCCAATTGAATATACCTCCCTTAAAGTATAGATTTTGAGCGTTTATGAGCGGATCAATTTTGAGTAGTTTTAGTAACGATTTTTAAACCTCCCCAATCTACGTTTGAGAGTTTATTATCTACCGTTCTAATTTTTTTTTAAAAAGAATAAAATTATGTATTTATCCCGTAGTAAAATTTTCTTTTATATGATTTTTTTTTACTCACGAGTGATATTTTACTTATATATAATTTTTTTACATATAAGTTAATATTTAATTTAAAAAATTAATTAAAATTTTAAGTTAATATTTTTTACTTATAAGTAAATTTTATACTTTTAAATAATCTCAATTCTCATGTGAATCTTTTTTACTTGTAAGTAACAATTTTTATATTTTATAAGTGAATTTTTATCTTATTAGTAATATTTTTATTTTATAACTACTTTTTGCATAAAAGTGATTTTTTACTTAAGTAATTTTTAATTATAATGTAAATTTTCTTATCTTAGAGGTAACATTTTACTTATAAGTATTTTTTTAATTATAATATAATTTTATAAATGATAAATAAATTTTTAGTTAATATATTTTTATTTACAATTTAAAGTATGTTTGAGCCACATTATTTTTGAAAAATGAATTCTAGAATAGTAGATTATTGGAGAATGTATGGTTGAAAAAGAAGGAAAAGTTATTGATGTGATGAGAAATATTATTTTATTGAAAAATGCGTGGTTGAAAATGAGTAGAAGAATGAGAATGAAAATTTTAATGTGTGCCAAACAGGGACTTAGTTTCTAGCAAAATATATTGATTGTAAATAATTATTTTTTAAATGGCAAAATTTGAAGAGAACACGAGAAACGATTAAAATTCTCCGATTTGGTAGGTTGAGAGAACCGCTCAAAATTACACTACATCTATTGAAGCGTCATCAGTGATTATTGGAATCATCGTTGATTTTTCGCTAATAATATTAACAGAGATTCATCGTTGATAATCGACAATATTGTACCGATAATTCATTCGATATTATCAATAATATCGATTTATTTCATAGTCATCTATCATAATATTTTCGACCATTATTGGTGGAATTTTTGTTGGTGTTCATTTACACACATATATATTTTTTTATCACAAACAAATATTAGTATTGTTCTAGATTATGGAACAACAGGCATGGGCTTGTCCCCATTTCCTGTCCCGTTTATTTTTTCAAAAATTCTCAATTAACTTTTTTTTGTTTTAAAAATTTGTAGTTAATTATTATTATTATTTTTTTTACGAACCCGTTGGGGCGGGTGCCATCACTAATTATGGACGATATTTGTTAGTAATTGATATTTTTGAGGAGAGTTTACAAATTTTCATTATGCCTCTGAATTTTCACTGAAACTCGGCAAAAACTTCCTTTTTTCATCACATTTCTGCCACGTTCTCTCTTTTTAATAGCCACCACCAACCACCCCCAAATCCAATTACCAACCTACACTTCACAAGATCGAATGGAATCAAGAACCCATAATTGAATGAATAACCCCACAAAATCCCAAATATTAGTGGGACGCAATATTTTTTTACTGACCGAATTTAATCTGTCACTACCCAGAAAGCTAAAGGCAGAGACCAACTACCATGATCGTATTTAAGACCACCAACCTCGGACAGAGACTATATTATATTTCTTTTTCCCATCTGGGACTCTCATACTGTCTCAATGTTTTGTCTCGCAATAATAAAAATCACTTTTGGTCTTCCAATCAGTTTCGGTCCTTCTCTTCTGGTAAATTTGCTTCTTCTTTTTTTTTTTTTTTATATATATCTAGTTTAAGTTGAAAGATATTGTTCTTTAGTTAGTTGGATTATTGAATTGGAGCGAATAAATTGAACATTAATGATGAATGTTTCATAATGGAGTGGTTTTTGTTTTATTTTATTGTGTACGGAACTGGGTTCGTGAGAAAAGTTCTTATTTTGTGGGATCTGTTACTCTGTTAATGGCTTTTGTTACTGTCCTAATTGAGGTTAGTTGATTATTGGGATGTAGTTTTGAGTTATTTGAAAAATAGTTTATGTAATCAAATGGGAATTTAGCGGTTTCAATTCTATTAATACGTGTGAATGTGGCATGACTTGTAGTGCCAGAAGCCTACTGCCAGAGGCTCACCCTTCTGGCGTCTCTTTGAGTGCAATCGTAGTCGCAGCAAGTTTAGAGCTTGGAACGTGAAATCAGGAAAAACAACTACTTTGCAGTAGAGATTTCGTTAGGTTTGTTGGAATCGATGTATTTTCTTTGAATTAATGGGTGACATAATTCTACCTTTAATTGAACCTATCACATAGTGTCATCATATGTAAATGATTTGAATGTATTTTCTTTGAATCTCATTTTATTCAGGCACTAATTGACGAGAGAGACAATTAAATGGGTGACATAATTCTACCTTTAATTGAACCTATTACATAGTGTCATCACATGTAAATGATTCGAATGATCATGTATTAGGCTCTAAATTGGCTAAACGTAAAGGTCATAATTTTTTACGGAGAAATGTAAGTTTTGCCTAATGCTGTAAAGGTACCAATTGTCGTTCCAAAAACTTTACCTCCTTCTAAAGCTAAGGATTCCAACCCCCCAAGTTCAGAATTGGTACAGATAATGAAGAAACTAGTAGGGTGTCATGAACTAACAGTTTACGAGACAGCTCATTTGTAGCTTGTTTTCTGGCATGTTCAATTTGAGACAGCTCGTGTGTAGCTTGTTTTCCTGCATTTTGAAGTTGTTTCCCAATTTGTTATCACAAAGACTCTGTGCTCAACTTTGTTTGTTAACTAGAAGAAGAAGAAGAAGAAGAACCCATGATTATGGGTTGCCGTGCGGTTGGGGTAGGGTGGAAGGGAGGGGGAGAGTTTGTTGTCAGTTGCCTTCCAAATTACTGATTATATGGTATTTGACTCTCTTTTGGGGATTCATTTTACAGGTTCGGTAAATAATATACTTACGGAGCTTGTAAGGACAGTTGCCAGCACGGGATCTATATCTCCCGAGAGTGTTGCCTTGAGAACCGATCATAAAAGTTACACTTACCATCAACTGATCTCATCTGCTCGGAAGATATCGAGTTTGTTATGTAATGCAGATTTGAAAACTGTAAGTTGAAACCTTTTTCTCTTTCTTGTATCTTTCGATGGATATAGCTGCCGCATGTGCCATTGCATGAAGCTATGCAGGTTGGATGCTATACCTACACGTAGTTCAATAATTCTTTTCTTGCAGTTCTGTAAAAAGGATATCCTTGGCTTGGCGTGGTAAAGGAATGCTGCGAAAATCTTTTCCTTCAAATATGACTGTAGTGTTCGTTTCAGTTCAATCGTCTGCTCTTTCTGCTTTCTTTCTTTTGCTTAACACTTGAATTCTCAGTGTGATTTAGTGTTTCTCTCTAATTAATGAAGTGATATAACTTCAAAAGACTAAGACTGATTTATAAAAATTCGTGGTCGGCTTCATGAATACTTGGATCTGGTTGGGATGTTCTAACCACTTAAGTCGTCTTTCCGTTAATATATCCTCTAATTAATAATTGACCACGGCACTTAATTATAAGACCCCTTATCTGCAATATGCCTCCACAAAGATTGTTATAAGCAATGCGACGGATTACAATTTTCTTTACATTTGCAATGGAGGACAACTTTTCTCTAGATTTTGTACTCTCAATTTGCTGGATTGAATCTAATTATTTATGTCATAAAAGTAAAATAGCACAAACAAACACTTGTTTTGCAGGCTGATGGCTTCAGAGAAAATAAACATCTTGGTGGATCTAGAATAGGAATTGTTGCTAAGCCTTCTGCCGAGTTTGTTGCTGGAGTACTAGGAACTTGGTTCAGTGGAGGCATTGCAGTTCCTCTTGCACTCAACTACCCAGAAGCTGAGCTACTGCATGTGATGAATGACTCGGTTTGTTCCTTAAATCCTGTATCTCATTCTCATCTGCAGCTGGCTCAAGTCTATTTAAACTACTTTTTCATTTTTAAGTGATCATACACTCTATATGGCAGGCAAAGGATATACATTTAACTTGCAATATCGCCTAACTTTCTTTTGATGACTGTAAAATGTAAAATATATCTATGACCTAAATCCTAGAGCTGCTTGCATATTTATTTCCATTTTTAACTATCATCCTACGCCAAACTGTTTTAACTCCCACATCCTTTTGTTCAGACAATTATGCTCTTCTTTTCATTGGTATTATGCCCCTGTTTGACACCCGTTAATTTCTCATTCTCATTCTCAATTTTAACCACACATTCTCTAAATAAAATAATATTACACACAAATCAAAAAAATTTCATCACTTCTCCACCACACATTCTCACATCAATCACCATTCCAAAATTTCTATTCTCCTCAAAATTAGATTCAAACACAAGCTATATAACAACGTATGAGATATATATATATATATGGTGATATGATTATTCATTCTACAATAATTGAAATTCTTTTGTCAATTTGAACGTAGGATGTAGCCATGATTCTGAGTACTGAAGATCATCCAGAACTTATGAAAACCGTTACAGCTAATACCAGTGCTCTGTTATCTCTACTTCCCAATGTTTCAAGTATAAATTCAGACCCTACTGAGCATGATGACCTGAGAAATGGAGAAATGGATGGTGATAAATCTTTTCAGAGGATTAAAGTCTCCAACGACATAAATGGTGTGTTACACATAATTTTATATCATAACTGTTTTATATGAGTGTTACTGTGTTAGCAATGTTATTCTCACTTGCGTACTTTAATGTTTAAATGCAGGTGATGACCCAGCGTTGATTATATACACCAGTGGTACAACCGGTAAACCGAAAGGAGTTGTCCACACACACAAAGGGATCTTCGCACAGGTACTCATTTGCACTTAATTTCTGTTGCGACTTAAAATTGTTGATCTTCTTATAGGCAGAAGCTTCTGATATGTGGAAACTGAAACCTGGCATTACTGAAGATTTGTTCTTAACCAGTTTCTATTGGGAATTATTTGTTGAATCTTTAATCAGTCAATGTTTAGTGGCTTTTCCCTGTTTGCAAAAATAGTTCTCTGCTAAGCACTTTTAATGGAAGCTGAGAGAATTGTCACACATAATGGCTTTGACATAGTAATATATTAATTTATATACGGAGAAACGACACATGTTTTCCATTGCTCATGAAATTGTATTTTCTTCAAGAATCAAAACATTATATTACAATTATGCAGCTCTTTTGTCAGTTAGTTATTAATCACTTAGTTCGTGACAGTGTAATTACATAACTACTAATTGTTTTCTTGTATATGCAACATATAGTCATTATTTATATTGCAGGCTTACAGAAATTGTGATCTCCATACCTCAAATCTTTGTTAAATATCTCATTTTAAATTGGTTCCTGGGTCAATTATATATCCCCAACAACTAATGCTAAATTGTTGTTGTACTTTCAGGTTCAAATGTTAACAGATGCATGGGGATATACATCCAGCGATCAATTCTTGCACTGTCTACCTCTACATCATATCCAGAATTTTGTTGCTTTACCTTTGTCAAAAGTTGGCTTTTAGTATTATATACACAATTATTGTTCGATTTATACATGTTGCTTGATATGGTTTGAAACTCCAATTTATTGTCGATCTTAACTACTTCCATACATGCTCATGGACTTTTCAACGCTTTGTTGGCCCCTCTATATGCGGGTTCCACAGTAACTCCCTCGCACATTCAACTTAACATTTGCTAGAATTCGTTTCAGATTTTAAATTGATCTTTTGTGATATAGTTATCCTTCAAGTTAAGTTTTACTTGCAGTATATTAATTGATTATATTATATCTGTTTATGTTTTGGAAGATTGAATTCATGCCAAAATTCAGTGTGAGAGGAATCTGGCAGAGATGGCGTGAATCTTATTTAAGTGACGAAACCAAAGCTGATGATGCTATAACCGTGTTTACAGGAGTAAGTTGAGTTTCTGATATCATCAACTAGTCTGATTGTTGTATTTATAGTTTTCAACTAGTCAAATTCAACAAACTTATCCATTCTATAGTGAGCATTTGGCATTTCGCAGAGTGTAATTATTGTCTTTCCTTTTTCCGTCACATAGGTTCCGACCATGTACACACGTCTACTACAAGGGTATGACGCTATGGATCCAGACTCACAAGCTGCTTCTGCATCAGCTGCAAGACAGTTGCGTCTCATGGTAATTAGCTTTCGATACTTTTCCTGGTGAAGCCTCAGATGGGAATATTCAAGTAGAATTTAGAATTGTAATACATGTTACTATGTGATCTTTTGAGTTCTAATTGGTCATTTTTGACAACCCTTATTCTTATTTCGCTTTGATCTCTTTAGTCTTCTTACCACTATCAAATCATTTAACTTTATGGGCTGTCTGATTGCCAGATGTGTGGCTCCTCTGCTCTCCCTCTTCCTGTTATGCAACAATGGGAAACCATCACTGGACATCGCCTTTTGGAAAGATATGGCATGACTGAGGTATGTCAACTATCTAAGCTGCTTTTAGGGCATGAATGGAGACTTTTTAAGAAATAAACTATTTACAAACCATTTTCCTGGTTTACGTCAATGATTCCTTGATCACAGTTTGCCATGGGAATTTCTAATCCCTTAAAAGGAAAGCGGAAAGGAGGCACTGTTGGCAAGCCACTTCCAGGTGTGCAGGTCAGTGAGATTTTTCAGTTGAAATCAACATTTAAAAGTCTTTACATCACATGAAAAAGTTCTTTATACACAGATTTTTCAGTTGAAATCAACATTTAAAAGTCATTACATCACATGAAAAAGTTCTTTATACACCCAGATTAAATTCCAGTGATTTTGTCCACTTACAATGAGAGTACAATCTGGGTCTAATTTGCTATGGCGAGTATATGTTCTACTGGATAATTAACAATACTTCTTTCTTTTTTAATCTTTGATATGTTGTTATGCAACATATATAACTTGTGAACATTCATTTCCTGAAATAGGCCAAAATCATCGCAGAAGATGGCAGCAATGACACGGAGGTGGGCGAACTTTGCATTAAAAGCCCTTCTCTATTTAAGGGATATTGGAAGCTTCCAGAGGTATTTTCAATTTTAAAGATAATCAAGTTGGTTGTCCACCACATGTAGTGAGTGCACTGAGTGGACCAAAGTCATCAAACTTTAATCTAAATTGACCAATTTAAAGAAAATGGCTTTGTCGGTACATTGTGCGAGTTGATGGGTATTTCTGTGATTTAGTGTGACTAAATGATTTGAGATATTCTGCCCAAGAGGGTGAATTCTATTGTCCGAATAATCATTGATTTGTTGGCAAGATATATATCCCTTGAGTTCTATTTTGAAGAATATTGTTCTTTTCGCTAGGAGATTACTAGGCCAACTCTCCCTTGTTTTTGCGTTTCTATCTTTGATAGATGATGAGGTATTGTTGATGTGTCAAGAATATTGCATTCTTGATGTCTGTGTGAGCCTCAAGTTTTGACCAGGGAGGATATTATATTCCCATCATTGATTATAGAGGAAGTTTTTTGGTGGACTAGAGGTCCGTAATTCATCGCATTGGGGAGGTTATCCTCATTAAAAATTGATTGTGTTCATTGTGCATTTAATAATGCTTATATACTCCATTTGATTGTTTCCTATTAGGTCTTGACAAGGAGGGAGAACTATTTTATTCAGTTGCATTATTCTGATCTTTGTTTGGATGTTGATGTTTTTCTAACGCCACTTTGATGGAAGAAAAACCTACTACAAATATCCTAAACAATATGAGCGACAATGCAACAGAACGAACAATTCCTTGTAAAGTCTAATATCAAATAGAGTACATACACAATAATAACAAACCCAATCAAAGATAAGAACCTTTAACATGGAAAACCCCATATCAATGAGAAAAACCACGAGACTATTGGAAACTAGTTTGTGGAATCATGAAAAACAAAAAATTTCTCTTCCTTGATTGTTCAATGCTGCCAGTTTGTTGGTGTCCCAGTGCAATTAGGATTTTTTTGGTACTTTTGAATTCTCAATTTGAAATTCTCATTAACTTAAACTCAATATATGACCCGGTCAAATGATTTTTGACTTGGTCAAACCTGAGTTTGACCTTGCCAATCATTTGATTTGGTCAACTGTGCAACCCAAGAATTTTAATTGCTTGCATAATTGAGTATGTGTCTTTTAACGAAGCTCCCAAAGGGACCTATATAATTCAAGCTCCAATAGTTAGACTCGTTATCAGTCTCTGCTTATTCTACTAAAGGCCCTAGATTGTACTCTCGAAACACAAAAAACTATAAAAGCTGATTTTCCTTTGCAATTATATCCTCATACTTCCCAACTTAATGTCTCACCCCATCGAATATTTGATATTTTGACTTGGGCTAAAATGACTTCTCTGTCATTCTAACTATTTTCTTAAGCTCACTTTTTCTATGATAGTTTTTGTTGTGAACAAGTCACAGTTATCATTTAGCCATCATTACAGACTGGGATTAGATTTAAACCGTTCGGTGGAACATAATTAAGCTAACTCTGACCATCACAAATTGAATGATGGTTTCTTAACACGAATAGGTGTTCACTGCTTTGTTTTGCTGAGCTTCCAACATACCAAGGTATTTGACTATATTAATTGATGTCACACATCAAGCTCGCGAATAGTGTGCTTCTCTATGCAATCACAACTTATATTGTTACAAAGCATTAGAAGGGACTTCATCACATGCTCAATTAAATAACATTATGCAACATTCAATTAATGTAATATTTATTTAATAACAATCAAATTGTTTGCCTGGAACAGCAAAACTATTACTTTTTGGTCCACATTCCAACGAAGACTGACATCCAACTTCTTCATTGTGACAACAATGGGAAATTGAGGTTCTATCTAGTCAACACTAGAGGCTCACAACAATTCAATTTTCTTTGACACATCAATGATATAATCTTCTACCAAAGATGGAACCCAAAAAAAGGAGACTTTACCTTAGCTGAGAAATAGAGGCACTCGTCAACTTCAAGAACAACATTCTTGGCAATACAATTCAAGTGCAAGAAAAGATCTCCCCCAAAATCTTCATGGTGCAAATGTCCATAATTCACTACTGAAAGATTGAATCTTGATCTTAACCCTATGGATTTGAAGAACATTGTCTTGTGAACCTGCAGTCCCAAGTTTCAAGTTGATTGGGGTGTGAACCACGGAGGTATTACAGTTTGATCAAAACTACCAGAACTTCATTGTCTTCTGTTTTCTGCTGCTTCAGGAAATTTTGGCTCTCAAAACCCACTGCTTTTGGCTGAATGTTCCTAGTGTATATTCTGTCCCTTATGGCAGAATTTCCCAAGTCATTTAGTAAGGTTAAATGTCAGAAGTACCATTCAACTTGCACAAAATACGGAAATTTCCATTTCTAGAATCTCATTTTTTTTTAAATCAAGTGTTCGATCCAAATTAGAGATGGCAACGGGGTGGGGCACCCCGCCCCGCCCCGCCACTCCCCCATCCCCTCCACCTTAGACGGGGCGGGGCGGGTGCGGGGCACGGGCTTGCCCCGTTTCCTCCCTGTTTAATTTTTTTTTTTTCAAAAATTTTCAGTTAACTAATATTTTTTTTAATTTGTAGTTAATTATTTTTTTTATTCTTCACGGAATGGGTTTGGGTAGTTGCAGCCGCTTAACAAATATACTTCTGCTATCACTTGTCAGGTTACTAAGGAGTCATTTATTGATGATGGATTTTTCAAGACTGGAGATTCTGCTAGAATGGATGAAGATGGATACTACGTCATTTTGGGACGTAAGAGTGTTTTAGCTTTTCAAATCTGTTCTATCTCTGTTGAATTGGTATGAGCTTGTCTTTTCCGAAGAGAATATCTTGCAAAATTATCAATCAAACGATTCCATATGATCTAAATGTATTTAATCTGCTCTCCTTGCTCTATGCCATTGATTTTTGCCTCCACTTATTGCTTTCTGCCTGTGGTTCATTAATTTTCGTCCACAGTGGTGGATACTGAAAAAAAAAGTGTCTATCTATTTATGATTCAGGTACTAGTGCTGACATTATGAAGGTTGGTGGATACAAGTTATCAGCGCTAGAAATTGAAGCAGTTCTTTTAGAGGTTTGTTTATTGTTTTTTTCCATTAACAATCGATCTATGATAGACGATACATAATTTTCCTCGTATATTTTTATCATATTGTTCTCCGAGGAGGAAATGGTTGATTAGAACGATGTTAGCTGCATTTAGTGCATGTTTGGCTTAGCTTATAAGTGTTCCTATAATTAAACGAGTTTTAGAGTAAGTAATTTTTTGTTGGTTAACGATGAAAAAAATAAGTAAATTACTTATTTTGAGTAAGAAAGGGTAACTTATCCATGTTTGGAAGGAAAAATTTACTTCAAAAGTAAAATTGACTTTTAAGCTTTAGCTAAACATTTTGTTAATCAACTTCGCTCTGTACAGCATCCAGCTATTGCAGAGTGTTGCGTGTTGGGTTTACCTGACAAAGACTATGGGGAAGCTGTGTGTGCAATAGTTGTGCCTGCGGCAGAGCTGAAAAGAAAACGGGACGAGGAGTTGAAGCCTGCTTTAACTTTGGAAGAACTTTCCATATGGGCTAAAGTGAAACTTGCACCCTACAAGGTATCACACATAGCCTTATTTAAGGTGTTGGAGTGGGACAAAATAACTGTGCAAGTAATCTCTATACTACAAGCAAATAAACTTGCTTTGATCTATGTATAGAGCTCCCCATATCTGAAATCAATGACTTTGACGTTTCATGTCATTCCCTCTGGTGGAGTCCTCCGAGGTTATCAATATATCGACAATTGAGATCTGTGTGGGGATCTTTTTCAGTTCCGCCACATTCTACTCTGGCTTCTTGAGAGCAAGAACTTGAAAATTTGAATTCCAACTGTGATTTTTCTCATCCCTACCCTACCCTACCCTATTCTATTTAATTTTTTTTCCTTGATGAGTTGTATATGGCCTTCCAATCCCACTTTCTGAAGTCTCTTTATTTTCCGGAAGGTATGCAGTCAGCTGGATCAAGAAGTCACAATTTCTAAAAGATTTCTTTGTGCTTTAGCAAACAGGAGTGGGGGTCCCTCCCACGGCTTTTTCCCCCTTCAGAAAAAGTAACTACAACATGAAGTCATTTATGGGTTGGTTGGTTGAGAATCGAGCATCTTATTGCATTTAATATTCAACTTATTCTTGGGGGGACATTTTTTTTATTCAGATTGAGTTATATTTTCATGTAAAGATTAGGATCACTTTATCCTATATTATCTTTACTTTCTATCTGTGACGATATTATTTTGACTATTAATGAGTCTTCCTTTTTTGAGGGAGGCCATGCGTTTTGGTTTCATGTTGTCAAAAGAGTTCCTCTTCCTCTTCTTTTTTATTATTGTTGTTATTGTTTGAACATCTCATTTCATCATACCAATCCAGATACCGACCTGCTTGCTACTGTGGAATGCACTACCCCGGAATGCTATGGGGAAGGTGATTTAACCAACCTTGTTTCTCGTATCCTCATTTTACAAATATTGCTTACGCTCCTTTCACAATGATCCTGGACTCCATATGCTTATTGCCACGAAAACTCTAACTGTGCCCTCTATTCCCGATTTCAGGTAAACAAGAAAGATCTGAAGAAAAAGCTTGCTGATGATAAACAACGAGGAGATGTTTGAAAATTGATACTTGATAGGACTCAACAGTAAAACGGACAAGATTTCAACTTTTTCTTCGTTGCCAAGTTATTTTGGTCACAGATCATGGTCTATGCAGCACTTTGGTAGATTTAGTATTTCTTCAAATAATTTTGATTTACAGTGTGTTGCTGAGGGGAAAAATGAATAGAAAAGAAGTTTGCACATTGCAAAGAGAGAGAAGTTATCTGAGTCGTGTAGAATGAATTGTTTATATCAGTATATGTAATTGTGGGGCTTACTGCTCCTTTTTTTCGGGAAGTTTCAAGGATTCGGTGAAAATCGTGGGGTTTTAAATATTTTTATGTTGAATCACATTTGTAGGGAAAAAAAAAGAGGGGATCATTTGCTTTTAGAACAATTATGGACGAATAGGAGCTAAATATGTGGTTAAAGAAGTGCGCGAAGAAAATGAGCTTTTAAGAAGGGAGGCCAAATAGGAGCTAGATCTTAAAGGGTTCAATCATGTTGGAGGGCAAATGCAATGTAATACGAGTTGCAAATCGGATGATACACAACTCGTTTGTGGAAGGTATAACACTAAAAGATGAATATCTAATCGTCTTTCATATTGAGCCACCGAAGTGGCACGTTGGACAAAATCCAAAGAAGCTATCACGAACGAGTTACATGTGTGTAGCGTACATCTCTGCTTGGGATGTAGGTCAAAAAATTTTTATTAGAAAAGTAAAAAAGCTGAAATCCGAGTAGAAAAAAATCCCCTCAAAACTTCTTGTATAGTTTCACATGTGATCGTGATACTTAACCCTCTTTCTTTGTGTTTTACCCATGTTTTACAAATCTTTTTTGACAAAATAAGAGTTCAAAGTGGGGTATATTTAATTAAAGTTTTGATTGAAGATGGTAGTTATCATCAAGAATAAAAAGAGGGCATATTTGAACTTTTAGTAAAAAAGAAGGTCTAATGGTGTAATTAAATTATCCTTTATTTAAAACGATTAGAATCTATAGAGAACAAATTGAAAAGCCAGTCGGCTAGAACACCCGTTCGACTTTCAATGATAGCAGTCCATTCTTCCATTTGGTGGATTTCATTCTTATATTTTATTTTTTACAATGCCTTTTTTTCCCTCTGTTGGCACAAAGTTTTCTGACGTTCTCAACAACAATTGAATAAAGGGTTGTATTTTATTTCCAAGATTTTTGACTTTTCAATATCATTTTAAATTTTTCGATGAAATAATTCGACCATTACCATCACTACCAACATCAATGTCACTTTCTTTGCTTTTCAAAAATCAAGCCCTTTTGAAAAGCATGAGCAGACAAGCCATGTTTTTGATATTTTAGTACATGATGAATTGATGATTGTGTTGACTTAGTTATGTTTACCCACAAAAATTTCCCATTGGCACTCCACATTCTAAAAAACATTAATATATACATAGTTGGTTTGACGTGATTTTTGAAAAGTTAACTATTTTTGAGATTAAAAAGATAATTTTAAACACGTTTGGATAAATTTTTGAAAGTGTTTCGTCTGGCTAGAAGAGCTTTTAATCATTTTCTCAAAAACTTCTCTACAACAAAAAAAAAAAACAGAAGCATAAGTAAAAGTAAAAGTCTCAGCCTAACGGGTCATAGTATTGTTTCTTTTTGTGAGTGGAAAACAAGTAGATTGTCAAAAAGTGGATAGTGCCATGTGAAGGAATTTTTTTATAAGAATATGCCTATGATGAATTTATGACGACAGGATTGCGTCCCACTCAAAAAGTTTTAAATACACACAAAAAGGGGTAATTCTTAATATAATCAAAAGCACTTTTATAGGACACAAGTCTTTAAATATGCGTGGTGACGCTATGTAAGGATTAAGGAGTAAAACTTTGGATACGTCAAACCCGAGCACTCCTCGAAGAGATGGCATCCCATTGGCAGTCAATGAAAAGAACTGTCGATACCTAAAGACCACGTTTTATGATAATATAAACGTGTTTTGTTTTTCGATTAAGAAATTTTATTTATGTTATTGAAAAAAATAATTGTTGTCAAAAACTTTCCCAATTTACCCTTAATTAATTATTAACAACTAGTAGTAAATTATTGTTGAAAGTAGTAAAGAAATAAGGGTTATTAGTAAATGAATCAAACAAAACATTTTCAATAAAGAAACAAGACGGTATATATAATTGGGACAAGAAAATAAGGAAAGTCGGCCTATATAAATGGGAGGGAGTAGTGTTTTTGATAAATTTAAAATCACTTCTTCATAATTTACTTTCTATTATAAAATCGTTAATTAAATCCAGATGAATTGAGGAATTTGGGGATGGAGCCTATTTTTGTAGTTAGGGTTTCGAGTGTCGAGATTGAGGGATTTGGGGATAGACCTTCAACGTTGGATTTGGGATTTCTTGATTTCATGTTTCTGGTTTGTGTTCTATGAAAGGAGATGCATTTAAGAGTTAAAATTTGGTCAAGGCGTGTTTGGTTGTGTGACGTGGCACTAATATGGCAAAAAATTAACATTTGGAAGGAGATAACTGGGGAGTTCAGATTTCCGTCCTCCATGTCAGCATTAAATAAGACGGAATCAACCCGGTGTGTAATACAGAATAACGGATCAAAGTTCGGTGGTTAATGGGATGATTTTGAAAGTTTGATGGGTAAGCCGTAACATAGTGTAAAGTTCGATGAGCAATGAAACATTTAACTCTATTTTTCATTATTACTGTTTTCCAGTGCAAAGTGCAATTGCAATTTTCACTCACGATTCATGGGTTGAAGATCATCTTTCATCATGGGTAATTTCCACTTCATTCTGAATTAAGATCCATGAAGATTAGTGAGAATAATCATGAGCATTTGGTTTCTCTCCCCCCTTCCCAAAAATCTTTATTGAGATTTCTTTCAAGAAACACTCTCAAATTTCCATTAGTTTCTCCAATCCAACTTTCAACTGTAATTTCCAGCCATGATTTGAAGCCTAAAGATCATTTCTTTCCATTTTGCATAAAGCTGAGAACATTTATGAAGACAAACCTCTCTATGAAAACTCGTTCTTGGCGATTTCACATATTACCTCATCCCCAAGCATTGTCATTCAATTTCACACATAAATACAAGCCTCATACAATCTAACTACTAGATTCGACAAGAACAAGGAGTCTTAACATATCCCACCTTCACTGGAGTTTGTTGATCGAAAGAATGAGATTTTGGAAATCTATTCAAGAAGCATTATTTTATCCATCAGTAGCATGGCTAATAGGATGGATAAAGCTCGTGACATATATGTTTCATGTTCTGTCACGTATCATGGGTAATCATGTGATAAATGTTGTTCCACGTGGGCAGAAAGTCAACAAGAGAGTCAAAGGAAGGTTCACAAGGTCAAAGAATGAAGAGGTCAAACAGGACAGAGGTCCATACTGAGTTCTACCTCAAGGACGAAGCACCACAATTTAGGCTGAGGCTCTTGAAGCTCTCAAACCATCCGAAGTCCATGGAGTTGATGTTGACCCACGCAACAAATTTGAAGATCTTTTACAAGTGATTGATGTAACTCTTGTAATAAAGTTTGTAAGTATGTTAGCCTATTGTATAGAACGGCTGACCTATTATCAATGTATTAATTATATAATAGACAATGATATGACACCCCAATTCAGGAGGTGAGGCCACGTGGTCTGATACAACTATCACCACGTCGGCCAAATGAGTTATAAATATGTTCTCTTTGTAAGTAATCGGGGGTGGATTTTTGGCAATCATATACTCGAAATATACACTTGAGCTCTAGAGAAATATACAAACACTTGGTTGAATATTTGTTCATCACCTTCACAAGTTCATTGAACCCAAGATCCAATATACAACACAGTAACTTCAACACACATTTATATCTATCCTTCCACATATTTCCGTTTATTGTAACTTATAATATCACAGTTTTACACCCGGCGATCGTTGTTAGTGCGATCGCTTTCTTTTCACACCGCCGGAGTTTGAACAATTTTGTCTCTCGCCGCAAAGTGCCTCCCACGTCCGTTTCCCTCCAATCTACCGCTGTTATTCCGGTAGGAACGCGTCGGAATAGTACTTAACTTGGTAAGAGTGGGCTCTAATTTGTTGAATTCATTTTTTGAGGTCAACAAACGTCAATGTAGACTAGAACAAACTCTATAATATGTCATTTCCTGTAGTCTTATTTATTTTTTTAATCTATACACTATATTTCCACGAAGTTAAATATCCAACATACTAGTTTTTCAAAAATACTTTTTTTTGGTTTGTTGATCTTGACATGTTCATGCTTACACGATTCCACACGAGTTCATGTATTTCGTACATGTCCATAATACTGTGAAATTCCATGTTTTATTTGACATCATATATGCTTCATATTATGCATTAACAGACTGCCATTTTATAATCTGATATGTTACACGGTGTTTGAACGAATCAATAATATTTTTATATAGCATACACTTGTGCGTAACATTAGGGGAACTTAACCATAGTTTTTAATATCTATTTATTCACAGCTTCTGAATCAGAATGTGTGTAACTGCATCACTCAACATGTTTGACAGGCATTCAATAATTTTTATATGTATATGATTTGCTAATATATTACTTAAATGATTTTTTATCAATGCACAATGTTCCTGCAAAGCTACAGATCCAGCATGCTATTTATTTATTTTTATTTTTTTTAAAAAAAAAATTAGTTGCTTTGTTTGTTGATATTATGTGTCCCAGCTTATTCCTTCCCTCATGAGTCTTTCGTATATTTTGTGCAAATGTGTAGTAACTAGACTTGTGCAAAACATGCAATCTGAGAAGAATTATTTGGTTGATTATTTGTCTGATCGTTGTGAAGATTTAATCGATCCCAATTTTGACATATTACTTTAGTGGAAATTGAATACACAAAAGTACAAAATTGTCCCTCAAATTGTCAAAGATGTATTAGCAATTCAGATATTCATGATCGCTTCGGAATCGACTTTTTTCACGAATGGCATGATGTTTTACTCATTTAGGAGTTCATTGGGTGCAAAGATAGTTGGGACCGTAATACGTACAAAGAATAGGTTGCATAATACCAATGAACTTATAGTGTTTCGTCAACATTTGGATGATACAGATGCATTGGATGACTTGGAAAAAGTTGTAAAAGGTGAATTTTATTTTTATATTATCAATTT